>OY294026.1:13151359-13231999 GCA_958510785.1 Exephanes ischioxanthus
GGCTGTTCATGAATGCTGGGTTGGACGGAGTGGTCGCAATATTTGTGGCATACCGAAGACTCAGCAGCTTTCTTCTGTATGTCAGAGGCATCTCCCCCGCTTCACACAAGATGCTGTTCGTTGGGCTAGTGTGGAACGCGCCAATAGCGAGTCTCAAGCCACCCGTGTGCACGGGGTTGAGAGTGTTGAGTGTTCTGTTAGAGGCCGAGGCGTATACTATTGAGCCGTATTCCAGTTTTGTCGTTATTAGTGCTTTATATGAGCTTACTAAAACTCGAGAGTCAGCACCCCATTCGTTGGACGCTAGACATTTGACGATGTTGAGCCTTTTCTTGCAGTCGTTCTTCAGTTGCTTTATGTGTGCGCCCCACGTTAGCTTGACGTCGAATATGAGCCCGAAGAGTTTTATTTTTTGGACATTTTGGATTCTTTGCTCTCCGAGATACAGCTCCGGTTGTTGGTTCCATAGCCTCCGCCTTGAGAAATTTATGCACTGGCTTTTGTTTGGGGAAAATTTGAAACCTGAGGATTTGGCCCAGCTGTTGATTTTTGTAAGCGTCTCTTGGAGGAGTTTCTGGATGGTGTTGAGATTCTTTCCTTTGCAGTAAATTGTTAGATCGTCTGCGAAGAGGCATTTTTTGACGGGAGCTTGAACTTGTGCGGTGACTTCGTTGATGGCCACTAGGAAGAGGGTGACACTCAGCACCGATCCCTGCGGGACTCCATTCTCAATCTTCTTAATATCGGAGAGGGTTTGATTGGTTCGAACTCGAATATACCTTTCACTTAGAAAATTCTTTACGAAGGCTATCATGTTCCCGTTGATGTTCATGTCGCTTAGTAGCTGGACTACTCGGCCACGCCAAACCATGTCGTATGCTTTTTCTATATCGAGACAGACCGCTGTGAGGTGACATCCACTGGCGAAGGCTTCGCAGACGTTAGCTTCCAGGTTAATGAGATGGTCGGTCGTCGAGTGTCGTTGGCGGAAGCCACTTTGGTTCTCCGAGAGAGCTTTAGTTTTCTCGAGATGCCACTTGAGCCGTTTATTGATAATTTTTTCCGTGATTTTGCACATTGTACACGTCAGAGCTATGGGCCTGTAGTTGCCAGCCTGGCGGTGGTCCTTGCCTGGCTTCGGTATGAGAATTACCGTTGCTTCTTTCCAAATCTTTGGAAAAGTTTGATTCATCCACACGTGGTTGAGGATGCCGCGGAGGTATTCTTGTCCTGTAGGCGGTAGGTTCTTCAGCAGTGCGTTTGGGATTCCATCAGGCCCGGGGCTGGAGTTGTTGCATGCGAGAAGGGTACTTTGCAGCTCACAGAGAGTGATCGGCATGTTAAGCGGGTCGTTCTGGTCATTTAGAGGCTCCGTATTTTCGGCCTGTCTTTCCATCTCGGTTTTGAATTCGAGGAATTGTGGGTCATAGTTGTCGTTGCTAGAGTTTTTGGCAAACGTTTTGACGAGGATGGTCGCAATCTCCTCGGGTTCCGTACATACTCGGTTACTGTTTGCAATTTCGAGCATAGAGATTCCCGAAGGGTAAGACGATCCTTTAATTCTCTTGATTTTGCTCCACACCTCGCTGTACGGAGTTTTGTTGGTGATTGAGGAGACGTAGTTAGTCCATGATTTATTCTTGCTCTCTTCCATTATTCTACGAGTATTCGATCGGGCTATTTTAAAGTTGGCGAGATTATCTTCATTTTTGTGCCTTTTGAGAACATAGAGTGCGTGCTTCGATTTTTTAATTGCAGTGGCGACCTCAGCGTTCCACCAGGGTACTTGAGTGTATTTTCTACGCCCCGCTGTTTTAGGAATGCTCGCGTTTCCTGCTGTAATTAACATTTGCGTGAAGTCTTCTATTAGTGAGTTGGTATCTGCTGCGTCATACTCTTCAGGCTTGCGTAGATTCTCCAGCGATGCTCGGACAATTGAACGGTATTTGTTCCAATCTGCCTCGTTAATTTTCCATTTCGGAGTCGTTTTGGGGTCATCTGCTGTCGACCTGCCTGTTTCCACCTCGATGGCGATCGGGAAGTGATCGCTGTGGAACAGGTCCTGCAGCACCTTCCACGTTAGTCGGTTTGCAGTGAGAGCATTGCAGAGAGACAAATCTATAGCGCTAAATGTCCCGTTTGCTGAGCTAAAGTGAGTAGGTTGGTCAGTGTTGAGCAGGGTGAGATCCTCTATTGCGTCTAGGATCCTTTCGATTTTCCTGCCTCGGTTGTCGGTTCGGTCTGATCCCCAGAGACTGTTGTGGCTGTTAAAGTCACCTATCAATATGTATGGCTTCGGTAATTGTTCTAAGAGCTCGCTTATCTCGTCGCATCTGAAGTCGTGTTGGTTGGGAATGTAGACGTTGCAAATACATATTTTCGTTGGTATCATGGCCAAAACCGCTATCGCTTCGAGATTAGTAGTAATTTCGATTTCCTCGCTATGGAATTTGCTATAGACATATATGCAGACCCCCCCGCTTGCATGAGCCGCGTTAGTTCGGTTTTTAGCAACTCCTCTGTAGTTGCCGATTTTGGCAATGTGGTCCTCTTTGAAATTGGTTTCCTGGAGTCCTATTATAGCTGGAGATTCTTGGTTAATCAGGAGTTGAAGTGGTGCTAAATGGGCGTAAAACCCATTTATGTTCCACTGGATGATTTTTTCGCTGCTTTGAGTCATTCCTTTATGCTTCCTTGTCCCTCCTCCATGCACTCTGATGATGCGTCATAGTCTGTTTTTTCGTGGGGTGTTGGGGTGTCTATGTGCGCGTTATCTTGGATAAATTTCTCGAGCTTATTACGAATTCTCGTACATCGACCTTTGATGCTGCGTGCCTCAAGGTGAGGGTAGATGTCCTTCAGCATCTGTGTGATTTCGGTAAGATCGTTGGTGTGTTCAAGGGCGATCGGTACTGGGTCTGCTGACCCGTGCGCGTTTTCGAGAAAACTTTTGAGCTGGTAGTAGTTGAGCGTGAACTCTCCGGGGTTATGCGAGAGGAGCTCTTTAATTGGATAGAGCTGCTCTTCCAGATCACTCTCTTTGAACGCTTCTTTTTTCTTTGTTCTTTTGGCGGCGTGTTTGGTTGGGACCGATGTAGTCGACTGGTCATCTGATGATTCATCTCTTGCCGGATTCTTTTTACCAGTGACACCCGTTGTTATAGCCGACGAGATCGCTGGAGCGGGACGGTGGCGGGCGTTTTTGGATGCAGTTGTTTGTTGTGTTGGCTTGTGTCGCATGAGTGTCGTCAACATCGGCATTCGCCGCACAGGAAATTTCCTTGTCTATCGGTACTGCTGTTTTGTTTGGGCTCGGGGTGTGTTGTATAAACTCGGCTAACGTGCCGCGGTTGGCGGATCGCTTTCCAGGGGGGAAGGCCGACGCGGTTAAGTTATCTGTGGCGTTTGGACATTGTTTTGCTATGTGCCCGTCCTTCTTACAGACAAAGCACAGCGCACTGTCCGTTGACGGGTACACCCAATACGTGTTATCATCGTAGTCAATTTGCATCGTAGTAGGCACCTTTTCGGCATCTTCCGGGTTAACGTATACTTGCCTGCGGAAGCTAAGCACGTGGCCAAATTTCGGGTCCGACATTCCTACTCTCAGGAAGTTAATTTGTGACGCAGTTCTTATGTTAAGTTTTGTCAGTTCGCCTTCCAATACCTCGTGAGGTATGATCGGGCAGACGTTCGACAGGACCACACGAACGCTTTGGCTTATTAGTGGACGGATGGTGAGGAACTCGTTACCAATTTGCAGCTTCACTTGGTTGTCTACTAGTTCTTCCACTATTTGCTTGCTGGCTAGGTAGCAACATATTCGTCCGTTCGAGATCTGGGAGGCAAACCGAATGTATGCTGGGTTCGTGATTTTTCCGATTACTGTAATATAATCCTGGATCGACACTCCATCTTTGGCCTCGACAACTATAGCTTGGTCTTTCTTCGGGAATACACTGTTCTGTGCTACTGAGGCATAGCTTGGGCTTCTTTTATCGGTGGAGTTGGGGTCTTTTGGTGGGAGTGGCGGGCCTTTGTAGTCAAAGGCTGCCATCGCATAGCCGAAGTCACTTTGTTTTGGGGAAAGATCCCTCTGGTATCTTCAAGTGTCTTCTAAACCTTATCACGTCGCGCGCGTGTTTATCTCGCTCACTGTTTGGAAACACGTCCGAACGGCACGAGTGTCGAAGGCGAACTGTGTGAATAGTTGTTTCCGCAGTTATTCGTCCAGTCATAAAATGTAAAACGATCTGACTGAAAGCTCTCACTGGAAGCTGCTCGCACGGACGCGGATGAAGTCGTTTCAACAGTCGTTTTACTGGACGTATTTTTGGCCGAAAACGACCTGTCGTGTTCTCGGCGGTTTTGATGGTCGCAAGATCTGCCAGGATAACAATTATGAATTATTGCATATTAGAACGTTTCGATATTCAGGGGCAACGGAATATCGAACTCACGATTTGTTACATCGTCTTTTTCCAAGTGGAAGGCAAAGAGTTTGGTACTGGACCGGAAGGATAAGCTGTGGAGAACGGAATTTCACGTCGCATGAGCGCGATTATACACGACCCCTTTATAACGCACTCTCCCTAAAGGCGATAGCGTTAGTTACACGCTCGCGCATATGTCGAAAGGGAACTAAGAAAGGCAAAGAAATTCTTCAGTCTTGCGATTCGGGGACTCAAGGTAGATTCGACGTTGAAGGCAGAATGAATACTCTCCTATGATTGTGAGCCTATTCTGCTCAGAGACTCATATGCCGAGGCACACATATTTACGCACTCTGCAAAATAATAAAATTATAACGAGGTCCCAGTCTGGGGTTACCTCGACGAGATGTGGTCGATTCTTCGTGGGATGGGAAGGACCCTGAAGATAGGGTGGGTAAAGCCTTTATAGCGGCGATGGACCGCTTCGCTTGCAGGAAGGGCTGCGCCGACGCGCCATCTCGTGGAAAGCGGAAAGACCTATCGGTGGTTGGGTGTCCTGTTACAATATATATAATCCACACGTGACGCTTGCTTTGTGACGGCTTCTTTTACTTTACCAGCAGCGTGAAGTTTCTCTTTGTGATGGCCGGTTTTACTTTCCAAACAGCGTGACGCTTCTCTTCGTGTCGGCCGGTTTAAACCTAGCGGCAGCGTGACGCTTCTTTTCGTGACGGCCGATTTAACTCTACCAATAGCGTGACGTTTCTCTTCGTGACGGTCGGTTTTACTCTATCAGCAACGTGACGCTTCCCGTCGTGACGATTTTCTTCGTGACGGCCGGTTTTACTCTATCAGCAGCGTGACACTTCCATTTGTGACGGGATACTTCGTGACAATTTTCTCCGTAACGGCCGGTTTTACTCTACCAGCAGCGTGACGCTTCCCTTCAAGACGGGATTCTCCGTGACGATTTTCTCCGTGACGGCCGGTTTTACTCCACCAGCAGCGTGACGCTTCCCTTTGTGACGAGATTCTTCGTGACGATTTTCTCCATGACGGCCGGTTTTACTCTACCAGCAGCGTAACGCTTCTCTTCGTGACGACTGGTTCCCTTCGTGACGGTTTCCTCTGTGACGGCCGGTTTTATTCTACCAACAGCGTGACGCTTTCCTTCGTGACAGGATACTTCGTGACGATTTTCTCCGTGATGGCCGGTTTTACTCTATCAGCGGCATGATGCTTTCCTTCGTGACGGGATTCTTCGTGACGATTTTCTCCGTGACGGCCGGTTTTACTCTACCAGTAGCATGACGCTTTCCTTCGTGACGGGATCCTTCGTGACGATTTCCTTCGTGACGCTTTCCTTCGTGACGGCCGGTTTTACTCTACCGTGGATTGTGCTCAACGCGCCTGAAGAAGTTTCACTTCAAAAACACTGCTGCAGAGCGGTCTCGTCCTGCTGAAGAGCGGAAAACACACTGCTGCAGAGCGGTCTCGTCCTGCTGAAGAGTGGAAAAAACAATGCTGAAGAGCGGCCATCCTGCCGCGAGGCGGATATTCCTCATCGAAAGTCGCATTGTTTCAAAATCTCGGGACCGGTCCAACAGCTCTACGTATGCCGCGTTTCCAAAACAACCAGTGCTACCGGCGACGTCTAACCGCCCGAGCGAAGGCGCGTTTAGAGGCAAGAGCGGAAGCGCTCGCGCAGGACCTGAGGCATCGCGGCCTGGACTGTACAGTGCGCATCACGCATATCACCACTGCCGATCCGCGCCCCTGGCCCTTCCACCCGCGTCTGCAACCAGTTCCGAACACGGTTAACGTAGTTGGACGGGGACTCTTTCCGCAAATAGTGGAACGCTCGCGTGCGTTGGACTTGCAGTATATTCCGTATCCTCCCGAGGGACCGATCATTGTGCGGCGTCCCACCCCTCGCGCACCTCGGGGAGGAGGCTACGCACTACCTGTCGCCATCACACGACCGATTTCCGTCCGCGTTCTTCCCTATCCACCGCGAGAAGGCAACGTCCGCCCGGAGGCGGCTAAAGGGATACTCCGCGAACGAAACGTTTTTTCACCCCGCGAGATGACCCCTAGGGTCTAGTTGTATTTATTCTCCATGATGTACCACATGGATACGGTGAGCAGGGCAGTAAGTAATTATTACTTGGTAGAAATGGCAATATAAACCAAAAGAAAAGAGAAGATACATAAACATATAGACATAATCATGTGCTTTTCGGGTAGCGGGGAGTAGCGCGGACTACCTGTTCCTTTATATCGTAGTTTTATTTATTTTAAGACAGGTGCCGCTTTTACACCCCATTGTCGTCACGCACGGATATAATAAAGAGAAAATATAAGTATTTAAGTATATGAGTATTTGAGAGGAGGTAATGAACACCCGCGGAGGTTTGAGCTTTAGAGTCGTAACATAAACAGTCCATATCAAATCAGAGGTGGATACCTTTGTACAGAGACGCTGTGCTTCACCTGTCGAATAATCCATCCCGTTCTAAAGAGTAAGTAGGTAGCCTACCGGCCGATTTTGTACCCAGGGTAGTCAATTAATATCGTCAGTTTTAATAAGAAACTGTAGTACCTGGCCCGTGAGACATACGGCAGCTTGCTCCCGCAGTAAGACTTTCGTAGTTTCTACATAGTCATCCATAGTTAAACACAAGTGCTGTCAGATTTTAAAAGAACAAAGTATGTGGAGTCCTAGAGATTCGGCAGATTACGCCAGTCGTTAAGACTTACAGGGTCTAATAATAATTGTCACGAACTATCAAACGTGCATCAATCCTTAAGACTTTTTACCATACCCAGTATTAATATTCACAATGCTTAGGTTAGTCATAAGTAAAACACTTAAGATGCGTTGCACTATTACCTAGGGGCTGTTATCGGGGTATTCTGGTCTACGTTGGCCGAGCAGAGTGGGGCACTCGACTTTGCGGAGAGTCCGGCAGTGAGGGGCACTGACTCCAGGACCTCGGGTGTGACTAATTCGTTAGGGCTGGTTGCGTCATCTTCGTGGGTGGAACTACAAGGGTTTAGCGGAGGGACCGTTGCGGGGTCCGGCAGTGCGGGGCACCGGAGCCCCCTGATGTTTTCAGCCAACCCCTCGGCAGCGTCCTTGACGGTGGTTCGCCATGATAGTCATCCGGTTGAACGTTGCGAAGTTGAGATGCGAACCTTGTAGTACCCGGGTTGTCATTCCAAGTAGAAGCGCCTGGGACAGGCCATGGCCCCGCATGCTGACGTCACTTTCTTTTGCCCATACACCTCTCCACGAGATGGTTACGGCTTCAGTTCGTACGTTACCAACAGGGACACCTGCGTCAGCCGCAACCTTCCGGACTAGTGATTCGTTCCCCGCGAAGTACTGTCGCTTGTGGTCATTAGCCTCACTTAGGAGTCGGCCGCCCGACGCGACCTGGCAGTCAATGATGTGTGCTGATTCGCCTTTATACGCCACTATGTCCGGCTTCCTTCTCCCCGCCGGTGTCTCATAGATCTTTTCCACAGTGACATGGTAATCTTTTCTACGCAGGCCCGCCGCCAGAGTCCTCACTATCGCGTCGTGCCTCAAAATACGGCCTCCGTGGGTACAGTGGCATTCCTGGATCACGTGGGCTGTTGTTTTCGGCCGCTCACATCCCGCTCTACATAGAGTTTCTTGATGATTCCTTCGGGCGCCTCTCGTCGTGCGCATCCTCGATGGCAGCGCATTAATCCTTGTTCGAATGTCCTCTACCCACTCGCGCGATGGTATGCGGAGGTAGTCGTCAATGAACCACTTCGTCGACAGCTCCGACTTCCGTGCTTCCCGCAGCTCGTGCCCATCTACCGATTGATGAAGTTTTCTTCCCCAGTCATTGGCGCGGGCAGACATTTGCCTTGCCCATCTGCGCGTTTTCTCGATGAACCTACTTTCTGCGGCCGCCCTCGCCAAGGCGAGCGACGATGTCCTCAGGTTGTTAATTCGATTGAGCTTTGCCTCTGGGATGGTCGTCTCCAAGGCCAGGATCCCTAATCCTCCTTCCTTCACTGGTGCGTGAAAGAAGGCGGTCGGCGCATCGTTCGGTAGCCGCAGCCACGACCGAATAGCCTTCCTAACTTGCTTGTCCAATCTTCGCAGGTCGCCAAACGTCGTCCGTCCCAACACCAACGTGTGCGTAGCCCTTGGTGGAGGTAGTATCCACCATCGCTGCTGTGGTTTCAGTGGAGCCGCTGACAGTCGTCCTAGCATTTCGCGAAAGTCAACCGACGACGTCACGAGTCCTTTTCGATCGAAGTTGACTCCCAGGTATTTCTACCTGTCCATGACCGCTAACTGTGGAACCGGGTGTCCCCCCACCGTGAAGAGAGGGTGCGTTATTACCTTAATTTTCTTGTCTCTCCCGGAGGGGACAAGTGACGGAGCGGAACACTTTGCTGACATTACGGCAAGTCGGTAGCTACCCAGATTCCGCGCCATTGCATCCAACGACCTTTGAAGACCATCTCTGGTACCTGCCAGAGTACGAGGTCGTCGGCAAACGCCAGCGAGTTCACTCTTACTCCTCCCACGTCGACTCCCACTTCCGGGTGAAGCCCATCCAGCACCTCGTCGATCACCATGTTGAACAATAGCGGCGATAGCGGGTCGCCCTGTCGGACGCCACGCGCCGCCCGTATCGGCCCGGATGTTTGCCTACTCACCTCGATCACCGTCGACGATTCCTCATAGAGGTGCTCCAGGTATTCAACGAGCTCCTCGGGAAGTCCCTTCTTCCTCAGGACATGGCTGATTCCCGCGTGGTGTACCGTTTCAAGCGCCTTTTTCACGTCTAGCGTCGCCACGTGCAGGCCTGTGAGTTTGGACCCAGCTTCGTCGATAATTGTCGCCAGGACAAATATATTTTCTGCTACTTCATCTGCTTCGATGAACGCCCGCTGCCTCGGGTCCGTTAGGCTTAGGGTCGATATCCGCCATGCCAAAATCTTATGGACCACTGGACTCTCAGGATCACTGATGATATTGATATTGGCCGGTATGGGGCTGGCTCCTGTGCTCCCGGCTTCTTCGGTATTAGTACCGTCCGTGAATCTCTCCACACCTTCGGGACATGCCGACTCAACAGCATTGTGTTGAATATTATCGCCTGGACGTGCGGCGACGCTATCCTCTTCCAGTCCGCCACACTAAGTCCGTCCGGGCCGGCCGACGACCGGCCCGGTGGATAGCATCCGCCCAATTCTTCGGCTGTTATCGGTGCGTACACTGTCGCGTACTCGTCCGTTGCTGTGAGCGTCAGTGGATCTTCAAGTACGAACGGTGGAGGCAATTCCTCGAAAATTCCTCTCCAGTACTCCTGTTGCCTTTCCAGCGGGAGTTGGCCCCAGTTCTCTGCGTCGCCGTCGAGTACCTTCCGAGCGGCCTTCAACATGTTTTTCCTCCATAAGGTCTGCATGGTTTTATACTCTTCACGTCGCCGGCGATCGAGACTGCGGGCAATGGGGGTCACCCCATCCGGGGGTCGTGCTGGCGTAGCCGTGACGAAAGTACGTTAACTCGGGTGGTCCCACACGCCCGCATGCTCCCAAATGGGCATCAGCAGGCGTCTCATAGCTGGTTGATGTCAAGTCTTGTAGCCTTCCTTCCAGAAGGTGTTCTTCGGACGCAGGGTGACCGCTGTTTCCACAAATTGGCTCAAGGCGATCCGATCGCTTCTTGGGGGTTGTTCGGGTTGTTCTCGTCCTTTGGCGGGCCGAGGGTTGCTGGGGGGCCTTGCTGGGGTGTCGGATCTGACACATGGTGCCGACAAAAGTCAAGTAGATTTTATCCAAACGGAGTTCTTCCGACATCGGATGCATCCTGTCATAGTCAGGATGCAGATGATGAATCGACATACGCCGACACTCATGTTCGGGGATCCCCTCTCCCTTGGCCTTAAGAATGGCGGGTTCGGCTCGTGCCGCACTCATCAGAAATTGGGCTCGCCCTGCGCATCGACGGGCGCGCGGGGCTTGGTGCATGGAACGTCTTTACATGCACCAAATCCCACCTATCCAACCTACTTCCTTCCACCCTCGGCGGTCTTCAGCGTCGGCTTCTCCCATCCCTTCGGGTGTGGGAAAAGGCGACGTCAATGCCCGCGAAACCCCGATCGGGCCCTGCGCCGTTGATGTCCTTGGGCATCGATGGTGACGGAACCGGGGGGTCTACTAATCTCTCTTTCTTCCACAGGTTCCCCCATCCTCCCTTAGCGGTCTCCAGCGTCGACTTCACTTATCCCCTCGGGGATGGGAAAAGGCGACGTCATCGACCGCGAAACCCCAACCGGGCCCTGTGCTGTCGATGTCCTTGGGCATCGATGGTGACGGAACCAAGGGGTCTACTAATCTCTTTATTTTCAGGCACTAACCCTTTTTCTTTCAGGTTTAGGTTCAATTCGTATCGTCCCGTCCAATTCGTTGCGTTTCTGGTTCGCGTCGTTTCGGTTCGTCTCGTCTCGTTTTGTTCCGCTTCTGTCATTTCTATCCTCTCGACACCGTTCGTATCGCTCGTGGTTAAACTCGTTTAGACTCGACCCGTTCGCTTCGAATCGCTCCCCTTATTTTCTTCTTCACTCTCTCCCTTCTTGTATTTCTTATTTTCTTTTTCTTTTTCTTTTTCTTTTTCTTTTTCTTTTTCTTTTTCTTTTTCTTTTTCTTTTTCTTTTTCTTTTTCTTTTTCTTTTTCTTTTTCTTTTTCTTTTTCTTTTTCTTTTTCTTTTTCTTTTTCTTTTTCTTTTTCTTTTTCTTTTTCTTTTTCTTTGCTTTTCATGCTCCTTGTTCCCTATCCTATCCTATCCTCCTGCTTCCTAAAACAAGAATGTGTTCTTGTTTCGTGTCCGTTCTGTGTGTGTGTGTGTGAATGTGTGTGTGTGTGGGTATGTCTGTGTCGTGTGTGTGTGTTAGTGTGTGTGAGTGCTCCCCTTTTCTTCCCCTCTCTTATTTCTTTTCTTTTCTCCTCTCTTCTTTCTACTTCCTTTCCCTACCTTCCTATTCTCTCGCTTTATTGGTGTTGTGTTTGCTTATACTACTAATAAGACTGACCCTGCGCTATATGAACTAACCGATATACCAACTCTTTTACTAATACGAAAACCAACACTGGCACTAACAATAAAATAAATAAATAAATAATCCTAGTTATACGTTACTGCTTCTCATGCTAATACCCTTTTATTCTCCCTACAGACGGGCCAACTGACGTGGCTAGGGTCTCATGGCAGAAGGGGGTAATTAGTTCTGTCTTAAGCGTGGCGGTTAGGACGGTTGGAGGCCTCCGACACCGTATAAATTCTCCCGGGTGGGGTAAGGCGGCTCTGCACCACCGTGTGATTTTTATTTCCGACCTTGCTCGTGGGATCAAAAATGGATTTCTTAAAAACTCTGTATGAATGTGATCGAGTGAATGGGCGTAGGAGTGTCCGCCTGGCCGAGCAAAGGCAACCAGGCGCGGCACAAGTGGGAGTTGCTGACACCGTCGCGAGGCCGCACACCCGTGCGGCTGCGAGGGGGTTGACGGCTTCTCAGCCTGCATCTGTTCGCCAGATGCAGGCAGATGCACGACGTTCGTCGTGCAGACTGGGAGCGATTCGCCGAGATCCTAACGGCTCTGTCGAGAGACAGGCTGGAGGGGCTTGCGATTGAGTCGGCAGACGACGTAGAGACCATGGGTACGACTCTCACGAGTGTCCTGACGGACGCCTGTGTGGAGTCTATGCCCCGAAAGAAGCGCTTCAGGAAGTCCAACCGATGGTGGACACGAGAATTGACCAACAAGAGGAGGTTGGTCTTCAGGCAGATGCGGGCGTATCAGAGGGAGAGAACGCAGCCTCTGCGCCTCGAAAAATTGCAATTGTACCGCAAGTCCTTGCGAGAATACAGCAACGAGGTGAAGAAGGCAAAACGTGACAGCTGGAAGGCTTTTGTCACGTCGTGCGGGACCGAGCAGCCCGGGGCTTCGCATACAAGCACCAGGCAGATAAACTCCGAGTTCAGAAAGTGCTGAGCACTATCCGGCGTGGCGAAGAGACTACGATGGACATGAGAGAAACCGCCAGAGGCCTTCTCGATACGCACGTCCCCGATGACCGGGAGGAGGAAGATAGCCCGTGGCACAGAGCGGTGCGCCAAAGAGCGCAAGAACCGATTGACACGGAGGACGCCGGAGTATTCCCCGAAGGTCAGATGAAGAAGGTGTGCCGTACTTTCAAGAACGGCAAAGCTCCCGGACACGACCTCATCGAGGTCGAAGTCCTTAAAGGAGCCTGTGGAATTATCCCCGGTCAGCTGCTTAGATTATACAACGCGGGTCTTATTTGGGGAATTTTTCCCGCAGCCTGGAAGGAGGGCTCACTCAGAGTTCTCCTAAAGGGCGAAGACAAAGACGAGAAGGACCCTAAGTCCTATTGCCCGATTTGCTTGTTATCCGTCGTAGGGAAACTGTTAGAAAAACTGATTAAGATTAACATGAGCATCGTGATAGAGGAAGGTGTCTCGCAGCGGTCGCGCTGCTCTTCGACATCGCCGGTGCTTTCGACAACGTTTGGTGGCCAATGGTCTTCAGGGAGCTGCGCACCAGGGAATGTCCAGCGAATATCTACAAGATCCTCCAGAGCTATTTTCAAGATCGGCGAGTAACGCTCTCGTGGGGGGAAGAAAGTGTCTCCAAGCGTGCCACGAAAGGTTGTCCAAAGGGTTCAGTCTTGGGTCCGGCTTGCTGGAGCATTATGTTTGACTCGCTTCTTCGGAAACTCGAGGAGCTGTGCCCTGACCGATTCATCGTTTATGCGGACGATCTTCTGGTTCTTGTAAGCGGGGAATCGAGAAGGGAGCTCGAGATCGAGGGCCAAAGAATCATCAACGCGATTGTCAGTTGGTCTCGCAAAGCTAGGCTCGAACTTTCCGCACGGAAGACGGAGGCTATCCTCCTCAAGACCGTGTGGGTTCGACCCCCACCGATAGGTAGGCGAGGCGGGAACCGTCCCGACCGGCAACGTAGACAGGCAGTTAGGCCAATGGTCTAACGCATTGTCTACGTTGTCTACAATGCGCATTGTCAGAACGCATCTCGAGCACAGAAAAATCGGTAGTACAATCGGAACCGAATCCGCACGAAACACAGCACATACGAGTCAACTCGCGAACGCGCAAAGTGACAGATGGCGTGAGCGAGATACGCGAACCGAAGCGAGAGCGATAGCCGGAGTCTACGGCGGCGCGAGCGAGAGCGAACGACTCAGCGCACGAGACAATAGCCCAAACGTAAACACCGGTCGAGCAAGAGGTCCGAGCTGCCTCGAGGACGACTGTCGGCAGACTGATAAGCCTACCACGGTATTCTAACGAAGCGTTATATTATTGCGAGATCCTTAGCCGATAGCTACTGCCCTCTCAACTATTCCAGAGCGTCACTTAAGCGGGAACCGAAACTGTAACGCGGTAATTTTGAGATTCGTCGCCATCGTTACTCCTAATTCAGGACGTCAAAACAAGGCTCTCTCTCTCTCTTAACTAAAACACAGCACAAGGTGTCCCAACCTTGCCCGGACCGTACTAAACCTCCGCCTGTTCTCCAACGTCCTGCATTATCACCTAAACAGAGTGCCGGGTTTGCACCGGACTTTGACGTATTCGCGACGAAGTCTCGTCGGGCTCGCCTCTATTCGTGTTTCTCATTTCTTCGAGACACTCTCCACCGAATAGATTTGAGAATCCCGACCTGAACTGAATCTTTTTGTGCCTATCTCAAGCTTATCACACTCTCTAGCTCATCAGCAAGGTCTAAACTGGATCATAACTTCAATGAACTTTACTTAGACGAGAGCTGGACGGTACGTGGGCAGCCGAGGAGCAGTAAATCGGGAACTGTAACGGGCTAACCGAACTAAATCGATAGCCGTATCCGTAAACGTTAATTTATTTGTATTTTTGTGACGGTGATCCACAAATCACGTCACACATTATTCATTTAAGTGAAGTTAAATAATGATCCGTTAAAAATCAAGAATTTATAGATGATATTTGTAACAATTTCATAAATCAGGATTATAACTTTTGATAGGAGAATCGTAGAAACTTCGTTCAAATTTGTAAATTCTTATTATTTAAATTGAAATTCATCAGAGTAATTTGTTTATTCGGGAATTGACTGTTAAAAACCAGAGATTTGTAATTATTAAAATAAGCTGCGGAAGACGCCAAAACCGATCGATATTGACCAAAGAAGGGGGCAGCTGATGCAACGGACGACTTGGTGGCGCGGGTGCCCCCCGATCAAAACAATAAAAGAGGCACCTTCACGGGCGGACGGTACCACTTTGCGGACGACATCTTTTGCCGAAACCACTTCGCGGAATGACAGTCTATCACTTCGCGGATCGTCACCTCTTTATTATCTTCGCGGAAAAATAACTATTGTCTGGAAGTCATTGACTTCTCGCGGAATATTGTATCAACACAGTTAAAATTTAATACAATTTCGGAGTCTGAATTTTCAAATTAATAATCAAATAAATATTCCAAATTATCACCGATAAATAAATCGGAGTTCATCAAAAAGTTATTTCATCACCTGCATATCTCGACATCAGCATTTATTCATCTTTCTCAACATTCATCGTTGATTCAACAAATTTTCATCTGAAAACGAAGGAAGGAAGGAAGGAGGAATTTCGATTTCGAAATCAACATCGTTCATCCATTTTTAATCGTCTTGACTCATTTTCACGTGTCATTCCTTGACAATCACCGTAAGTCATCGAAGCATTTAAATTCCAATTATTTTATTTCGCCCTTTTGTCTCCGAACATATTATCTTATCTTGATTCTTCGCTTTTATGATTGTTTATTCCCTTGAGCAACCATTAACTATGTTAAAATCATTCAAGAATAATTAATAATCGATCGGAGTTTTATTAAATTAAAATGTCGATAATTGAGAATTTAGAACCCGAGGTTTTCGATCTTTCTTAAAGAGAACCAGGGTATAGAGCAATGAACTCGGCGTTTGGTGATAACGCTAGCCTTCAGGCAGTGGCGGCCATCATCGCGGGACCGTGAGGGATCTAATAACACAGATCTAATAACGGTATGTCAGGGCCACGCGGAGTGTTATATCAGTTCGACGTAGTAAACATCTTAGTACGCATCGAGTAGAATTAAATACCGAGCCATAGCAAACACCATATGGTGATCATCGACCTATATTCTTTCGGCATGCGTTCTCAGCCCATCCCTGAATAAATTTCCGAAACGTTAGATTCAAAAGGGGCACTGTTCTGATAAAGCGTCACATGCGATAAACGCGTAATAGGGAGAGAAATCTCCTTGACCGTAGATGCAGGAAAAGGCTGATCAGGACGTAACACGGTCTAATTTTTCCTATTGTTAGCTTCTGGTACCACTCAACCGGGATGTGTCGGAACTCTCGGGAATGAATGAATGGGCCGTAACCTTCTCGGATCACCCATTCGTTCGAGTGGTATAGTCAGGGTCCCTGAAAAACTAATCAACTTCTCTTCCTTACAGCATTTGCAGCTGCACTTGAACTGCGCAGGGGTCGTAATGTAATGATTACGACTTGTTCAAGGCAGCTACGTGGGGTTTCATTCCCCCGACAACAGCCTGGATATTTTCCGGGTAACCTGTAAGTGGATTGAGCAAGTGCTCACGACCCCGCCTCCGCGCGGCCCCCGCTGGAAATGACTTCGGGGGATTCGACCTCGGTCGGATCGCTCGAAGCTCAACCAGGTGAGTCGCTACCCGATACAGGGCAGGGTAGGTCCATCTGTTCAATGATCCTTAACGGGTGAGAGCAGAGTTTTTCCAAGCCAGTCCCCCCTGCCAGCTGTTTCAACGGAGAATAGGGGGAAACTTGTTGCGTTTGCTCTTAATAGGCGAGAGACCTTCGGGTCGAGCATAAGAGGAAGGTCTCTTCTCGTCGCCTAGCTCTGCGGGATTGAATTTCCTCTCGCTGGGTTCCCGAGGTCCGACCTCCCGTTGGATTGCTGTGTGGCCTTATTACTTCGAACCATGCCTAGAGCTCACGCTCCGGATTACCACCGGCTATGGCCACTGTCGCGGCTAGCTGCAGGAGATGTCTCACCGGGACGTCCTGCCCGATGGTCTGCTTTTCCCGGGCGAGCCATTCGCGTAACGCGTCCTTGATACCGATCACATTGATTTCAGTCCTATTGTTACGTCAAAACTATCGATGGTTTTATTTCGCTAAGTTTTTACGCAACTGTTGCCCCGATTCCATTAACACTCTCTGGTCAGAACGATGGGAATCGATCTTTACCACGCCCGGTATTAATCAGGGTAACAACTGCCCATTTTTAAGCCTAACCTTGCGGAAAATTGCTTGGGATAGGGCCCTAGGAATGCCTGTCGTTTCTAAAGTCGTAGGGTTCTTTCTGAACTCCTAATCCCTCCCTATTTGAAATTACGGTTTCCGGAGAATTTAAAATGGCAAAAATGTTCACTTCGATTTGAAAGGTGATTGAAAGTCTGTTTAACGGTGGGTTTACTCCCGGAAACTGACGGTTGGGTTGGGAAAAGGACAAATTAATAAATTCATGCACTGGAAATGACCGATAAACGTAGAGACGAAAAGATTATAATAAGTAAAATAAAATGTATGTCGCTTACGTTTTTCACTGCTGGTTTTCGTTGATATTGGAATAATTCATAGAACTTCTGATGATTTAGTTGGTAGGAATGAGTTTTATTTCGAATTAAATAATTCACGAAAAAGGTACAAAATAAATCAAACAATGATTCTCGAGTCCGAACCCCTCGTTCCGAAACGGGGTTCGGACAAAAATGTTTCCTTAGTGTTATATATTGGGGGTGAGGTGGCTCAGAATAAATAACTCGGTTTACCGCAATAAAGAAATGATATAATATACTATAATATAATTACATAATCGGAAATTACAATAATGCGTACGACTCAACTACCAGCGGGTAACTGAACTGTGTACGCGCTCGACCTACATTCTCGCGATATCTTGGTGAGTCGCGACTCGGCTAAAGAGGGCGCTTATTCGTGAGTTGCTTCGCATATATCACACTTAGCTTTCGGTAAATTAGTAAACATATTGATCGACTGGTAGCTATTCGACAATGGTTATCGACGGACTAATGAAATTAAATGAACACTGATCGAAATAATAATCGTAGCTGGACAGTAGAATGAACAATAACTTCGATGATCGAAATAAAATATGATGCGTGATTGAACAAAGACAATTTTGTTAATCGAAAACGTAAACGGGCGAAACGAACGACGACAACTTCGTCGATCGGATGATGGTAACGGGCCGAACGAACGACGTTAACTTCGTCGATCGGATGATGGTAACTGGGCCTGAGTACAGGATTTTTGGGCTTTTTATACCCCTTTTCTAGGTTAAAATAAGTGGGAGTAATCCCCTGATCATGTGTGCTTTTCCTCGAAATGTCATTAAAAATAGTTGCTATGTCGGAAGGGAAGTGCATGGATAAAGGAAAAGGGGGTGATGTGTGGATAGAAGGGTTTTCTGATTCGTCGATCGGTGCTTAACTTTAGGTATTCGGGGAAATGGTGAAGGTCTCGATGTTTGACTCATCATTTCTCTAAGTGAAGGGAGTCGCGTTCAAGGCCCATCGTAAGCTCGTTTGGCTAAGAATTTATGTCCTGAGACCTCTTTTTTAATTCGGGGCCAGCATCGAACGCTATCATGCTTGCCGCGATTAGAAGCCGCCGCTAGCGTCGTTCCACCGAAAGTCGCGGCTTTCGTGAATCTCGCCCGAGCCTTCCCCGTTGTCCTTTTGACGATGCGGTGTTGAGCCGCGATATTTTTATGGGGTGGACCGAGAAATGGTTTTTTCCGAACATTGATTTCTTCCTACATATTTTCGGTGAATGCTTTTAAGAAGGTGCGAGTGTTTCTGAATGAGAGTAGTCTACACGTGTCGATTCATTTCAGGAATTATTCATTTTGTTAACTTAATAATTATTGGATTAAATATATATATATATATATATATATATATATATATATATATATATATACATACATATATATTTCATCCTTTTCCTAGATTAAAATTATAGATTTCCGACAGTATTCTGGTCCCACGTTCGTACTCATTAGTTTTCTCTTTTCTTCATTAACTAACGAGGGGCGGTTAATCCCTTGTTTTAACTCTCCACATGGGACGAGAATCCTTCGGATCTCTTTTACGACCAAATTGGTGTTAAACAAGTAAATTCTTTAATTCATAAACAATAAAAAAAATTATAAGATGATTACTAATGATTACTTAGATTGTTAGCAAAATTTAAATCCCCTATTGGGAATCGGTTGAGAGGAGCGAGGCTCCCTGCGGTGCCGCGCCGGCGATTTTGCCGCCTCAACTCAAGTGATTCGTTCGAAAACGTTCTTAAAATTTCCTTTGAAACCTATTATATGAGTGTTGATTACTTTTAATATTAACTTATTGTTAAATCTAATAAAGTTGCAAAAAAAAATAGTTTGCTTATTTCTATTTATCCTAAACCAAAAATAAACAGGAATTATTTCCTTGTGCTGTTTAAATTATTATCTATTTCATAATTGCCTATAATCTTTCAAGACCTGGATTTCAGGATATTTTAATTATGGTTTCTTTATGGATCTGTTTATATTATTTTTCCTCATCTTCATTTTTTTGTTTGGAGGCTCCTTTAGATTGCCTTTATTGTAATAGTCATTATAAACATGGTTGCAGAAATTCTCTCTCGTGGTTTCGAGAAAAAGAGCGCAGTACTTCGCTTCTACCGTGGCGTGACTTTCTAATCTCAAGGCCCTGAGGCGCTGGGCTCTGTGAATCGGAATTATCGATAGCTGGAAACCCTAAGGGCTTCCATAGAGCTGCAGGTGACCGGTCGAAACGACTGGCTTAGGTGGGGATCCGGCCCCGCGGCAGATCACTGCGGGCCCCAAAATGGTTCCCCGGCGATGGTACAGAAGATCTAACGATCCTTGAGATCTGTGAGTGTTTAGTCGATACTCGTACCTGACACGGTCGCGAGGTATCTCGAGCGGGTTGGCCTTTTACTCGTCCCAAAAAGAGGGCGGTGCTGGCGGTTATAGACCATTTTTGGGCGGCCTTCCTTTTTCATAATTTATCCAGATCTGTTTGACCATGCCGTTAGATTTTTGACGGTCAAGCTTGACCAGCCTCTCGTGCCTACTGAATATACCGGCTGAGTTCATTAAGTTAGTCCTTTGGCAGAAACGAGTCATTTATCTAGCTTTCTACTATTTCGGGTTATCTGACCGATTTTTGTCCCTTCTTTTTATTTTATTTTCTGAGTCCAGTATTAGTGTGAGGAGAAATAATATGGAAAATTTATTCCTTACGCTGGACGTAACACTATCGTCCACATCCGGAACTCTGCCGTATTATCTCTCCTGTGGCAGCTGGGGGGATCATCTCCGCCCCTGCCATCGGTAGGGTGTCGCTGCTCCAGGTCCACCGGCATTGCTCCTTCGTGCATCTCCTGCTCTCTCCGTGCCCTTCTACCCTCCAACATTACACCCCTGCGCGCTTCAATAGTCGCGCGGTCCTATCCAAGGGCCTCGCGATACTTAGCAGATTTCCTAATGCTCTTGAAGGCATGAGGTCTCCTCGTCCCGTCACATCTACTCACCAGATAGAGGTTGATATGAACATCTTCCCGAGCCATGGCTTCCTCCCACGCCAACTGCCAGAGTTCCTCCGCTGTCCACCTCTCTTTTGTCCTGGTAACGTCGATCTCGGCGTTATATTCCACCGGGTGTGCACTGTGGCGGTGCACCCCCAGCCCTCTCTTCGAATTAAAATCTCTGCCGCATTCGGGGCAGCGAAACGCTCCTCGGTCCGTCGTTCAGCTCCGCTTCAGCTTCCTCCTCCATTCAGGGTTCAATTCCTCCTCTTAATCTTAGGAGGAGTTGCCCACCGGTGAGAGATACAGTGGCATCTTCCCTTTGTCGTATACTCTCGTCGTGTAGACAGTTCCCGGTGGGTTGTGCGCCCGTAGACGCTAGAGCACAAGTGCTCCAATTTCGACTTTTACCTGTTATATCGCGTAAGCCGCGGCCGGATGGATATACGGAATCCCGCGAAGGCGCCACACGTGGCTCCGGCAGGGCGTCAACCCTTGCCTCCGCATTCCAACTATAACTATCCATCACGAACCGGCATGCGTCGCCGCTGCGTCTAGTCGCCATAGTTAATTCTCTTGACCTGTTCCTCGATCCGTTTTCTGATGAGAGGACACTTCGTGTTGTCGAGCTCCGAATGGTCGTAGACTTCGTGCCCGGCCTCCCAGCAGTTATAGCATATTGCCGGATTTTTCCTTTTCGGGCATGGCCCTCGTGGATGGTTTTCCGCGCAATGCTCGCAGATCTCATGGTCGAGCTCACACTGACTCGAAATATGCCCAAAGTCCAAGCACTTAAAGCACTGGACAATGCGAACGTGGTCATTTATACTGCACGAACTCCAACCTATGTACGCCCTCTTTTGTGCAAGCAGTTTAGCTCTATCTCTTGCTGACAGCTCAATAACCCATGTGGTGAATCTCCTCTTGCCGCCGGTGCGGAACTGAAAGACAGCCTTCAGCTGCTCCGGGTCGACCAGATCGTTGTCGCTCGCTAAGAGTTGTACTAACCCGTGCGCTTTAACCTCTACTGGGACCCCGTGTATTGACATACGGGGATTCGACTTCGTGCTTTCTTTTACCATTAGTCCCTGGGCGGCCCGTGCCGCCGAGTCTTTCAGCTTTGCCATGTCGACCGTTTTGGCAATAACCTTGATGGCGTTCCCCAGCAGATTAAACACCTTCTCGACTCATAGGTTGTACTCGGTCGACTTGAGCGTCGCGGTTGCACGCTGCTTGCCGTATCCTGTTTGACGCGTATTGTCGGCGCGTTTGGCACCCTTACCTGCCTCTGCTCTTTCCGGTTCCGGACTTGTTGCCAGTCTCCTGCGGCTCCGGCGTAGGTCTGCTGCCCCGCCGCAGGCATCGCTTGAAGAGCCTCGCTGACAGCCGATTTCACGCCCTCGTCGACGACCTGTTTTAACACCGTTGCCTCTTCCCTGTGCCTTGACTGGATGGCTTGGCTAACCGCTGTACGGACGCCCGTGTCGACCACATTTTCGATGACTGCCTTCGTAGTTTGCCCTTCATCTCTCATCGTTTGGCGGACTTCGGCCACCATTTCACGTCCCATAGCCTTCGCCTCGCTGTCCCTCGCCTGAAGCGTGGAACTTATAGCATCACTCACCATAGCCATAATATTGCTTGAGAATTCTTCAAAGCGAACGCCCATCTCGCCGGAAATCTCGGCTTTTAGCCTATCCCGGGCCTTCTTCACTGTTGTTCTTTCCCGCAGAAGTTCTCTGTACGCCGACAGAACTCGATGGAAGACATTGCTCATCCCCGTAAGATTCTCCGTGATAGCCTTAACCTTATCGACTATCTTGATGCCACTGGTGGTGTCCCGTAAAGCGTTGGAATGCTCCGCCATCTTCGCTGTCAACGCCTCAATATCTTTGTTTCCGACTGGCGCCTCGCCCATCCCGAGATGCGCCTCAGCCAGTGGTGAAGCGGCTGATCGTTTGTTCTTCCGCACGTTTTTCGGCGTAACAAAGTATTCCGACAGGATTAATGTACTCGCTGAAGGCGCGGGGCCGGCCTGGCATCCGCCAGGTGGCGGCGGCTCGCTTGCCCTACCTGGTTCGGCATTTTGTCGAACCAGTCGTTTAGGACGAGGGCAGTCCTCTCTACGTAGTACAGGGCCGTCGCCCGCTTATTCTCGATTGTACGGCAACGCAAGGGCGACTCCAACGGGCCGTTGTCGTCGTCGTCAAGCACGTGCTGGGGTATTACCCAAGCCTTGGGTGTCGCCAGCGGTGATCCAAATCACCCCGCACTCCTGCGGGGTGCCCCCGGGATGTTCAGGAGGGTCAGCTTCACGCTAAAACGATCTGCGTACTCACACTGCCTTGTGACACTTGTACTGTCATTAAATTCCGCGGTGACCCGTATCACCCCGCGTTTGCGTCTCGGCACCCCCGAGGGTGTAGAGGGGGGTTCACTTTACACTAGGGGATGATTTGCGCACTCGTACGACCGTTTTTCCGCCCCACACTCGATTTTCCGCGGCGTGACCCGGATTACCCCACGATACCCGGCACAAGTCGCTGCCGATGACTGGGGCGGCCAATATGCGGCCAGTGATTGTCCGAACAAGATCGATGACCGAATCCTCGTCGAGTTGTTGGCCTGCAGATGACTGGCGGCCAGATAGCTGCTTCTCCGCAGGGCGAAGGCACAGTTATTGGCCACCCGCGATATCTCGCGAACGAAAGGGTTGATCGCGCTCGCGATTGCGGGGGTGTGCTCTCCTCGCCTCCCTTAACCGCCTCCTAAAAGTGGTCAACCCCTGGTGCAACTGTCCCAGTGGTTGACCTCTCTCCACCATGCTAAATGAGTCGTCGGTTCAAATGACCCCGGGGGTGATGTCTCGCGAACGGTGAGGCCCACGACGCCCCCGACAGCAGGGGTGCACTCAGCTCACACCCCTCTCTCGCCTCCTAAAAGTGGTCCACCACTGTACCCGGGTGTTAATTCGCGGTTTTTTGCGAGGTCCAGTCGTTGGGCACCTCGAGTCTTTCTCCTGGACCCGATTTAGATCGATCTAAGGGCGGCACGCTTATGTGCTCTCGTTTAAAGCTCACTCGCGAACGTTGTTTCCGTTAGCGCGACGCTAGCGGAATTAAACTATCATTAGGTCCGTACCTGCCTTTAAGTTCGCCTTCTAGCGAAAAGTAACTCGGTTCCCCGAATCGATTGTCACTGGAGTTGCTCGGAGCCCTGAGATGCTTGTCACTAGCGGCTAGGATCAAAGATGGCCGCTCCGCAATGCTTTAGCCTACGGAGAATAACAAGCACTTCACTTAATGATTTCTCCGTTAATCGGAGGAGCTCACACGTGCACGATAGCTCAAAATGATCGCGATAACCTTCCGAACACAATGACACTACACTCGGCACACCGGATGCACTTTCACTCGATAAACGAAGCGACCGAAAACGGAGCGATCTGACACACGTCCAGCCCGTACAAGAGAGTCAAGGTAGACCCCTAGGGTCTACCTTGAGGCCCCCGGTAAACGTCCTATCCTCCCGCCATCGCTGCCAGAACCGGAACCTCCCCGCCAGCCTGAAGAGTCGCCCGGGACGCTCCACGGGTTGTCTCTGTGGCACAGGCTTTACGGGGAGTCCACCGCAGATCAGACTCCGAAAGAGCCGGTAGGAGCCGACTCCAGCGCCAAGGAGAACATCGACTCCAAGGAAAACTGCGAACAGCTGATCACGCTATTCGGCAACACCCCGGAAGCGACTGGGAAGTTCCTCAGCCCGCCACCGACGACTTCCGGGAGCCGGCCGGCCGGGAAATCGGGTCCCTGCTGGTCTCCTGACAGCGACCTAAGCTCCCGGAGCTCGCTTAACCTCCTCGCGAGCGCCGCCGCGTTTTTCGCGGGAACTGAGAACACGCCGTCGGTTCCCGGTTCGGCTCATTGGACGTCCTGGCGGAGGCCGCCGGGAACACCCCCCGGGCGGAGGTTTACGTACCCGCAGAACAGTACACGTCCATTTACGAAGGGGTAGGCCATCACCCGGGTGTTTTCCGGCGGGCTCCGCCGGATTACGTGCCCTCGTGCATATACGCCGAGCCGGAGGAACCCGCGCCCACCGAACCACCGGACGAGCCCTCGACTTCCGGGTCATCCCGACCTCGGAACTAGGGACGAAGTCGCCCTTTTTCCGGTCTACAAAGGACCACACGTCGACACGGCGTGAAACCGAACCATCCAGTCTAATCTGACCGTGCCCTTCAGTGGGCTAAACTGGAACCATCCGGCCTAACTGACGGTGCCCTTCAGTGGGCTAAACTGGAAATATCGGTCTACGGACCGTGCATGCAAAATGCCAAACTGCATAGGAGAGTAGGAGCGGGGTAAAACCCAGGTTTAAAACGGCCCTTTTCAGGGCCAACAAAACCATTCAAACATACTCACAAATCCCCCCTGCTCGCAACATAACGCGAGATTCGTCCGAGCTACACGACATACCACGTGCCTATCGTCGGTTTTTGGCAATTGGCGCCCAACGTGAGGCAATTAAAATTAATTATAGACATTATTAACTTCCCCGCTTAACCCCTACCGATCGAGCTACCACGTAAAATCGATTACCGGTCGTAAGCCGGATCGCGAAACGAGTCGATGCCTCAGTTGAAGCATACACCTCCTCCCGAACCGTGGAAATCGGCACGGATACTCGGAAAGCCGCCGTCGGTAACAACGCCGTCCCCACGGATCGGTAAAACCCCTACGCAGATCCGAAAGAGATTATCGGGTTCTAGTCGCGTAAAAAGAACGCCGCCCGTAAGCCACGAGCAGAGATCGGCATCTCCAATTACAATTGTAATTTAATTCCTCAAAAGTCCAGAGTCCTACTGGAATTAGCAATTTCATTTGAAACAATTACGAAGTCCGATAGAATTTGGAATTTATCTCGAAATAATTATAAAGTCCCGAGGAATTCGTATTTGTTTTCAAATTAATTACAAAATACAGCAATATTTGGACTGTCGTTTGAAAGAATTATGAATTCCACTGGAATTGGTAATTTATTTTTTACCAATTACAAAGTAAGCTGGAGTTGGTAATTTGTTTTTTACCAATTACAAATTCAAGCTGGAATTGGTAATTCATCTCGACGCAATTACGAAGTCCAGTTGGAATTGGTAATTCATCTCGGTGCAATTACAAAGTCCAGCTCGACTTGATAATTCATCTCAGTCCAATTACGAAGCCCAGCTGGAATTGGTAATTCATCTCGGTGCAATTACGTAGTCTTATTTTGGAGCAATTTCGAAGTCCGATTGGAATTAATAACTTACTGCAAATTAATTACAATGTTCAGCCGGAATTGGTAATTAAATTCGGAGCAATGGCGAAGTATAATTGGAACTGGTCATTTGCTGCAGGTCAATTACAACGTCCGGCTGGATATGGTAATTCATTTCGGAGCAAGTACAAGGTCTAGCTAAAATTGATAATATCTTTTTTTATGTCCTTAGAACAACTTTTATTTATATACTGACATCTCATTACACGTTAAGATGAAATGTGTAATGACGTCTATGAAATGCCTAATTACATAATCTCTCTTTTCATTTTATTACCTTTTAAAAAGAATCTATACCTTGCTGAATCGAGATGGAGACATTTAAAAAATCTCAAATGTTATCGAAATGTTAAAAATCATGGAGACCAGTAAAAAAGGAAATTTCTCGCACTTGTGGGTGTTTCATTTATAGTTTATTAACCCTAGAACTCATGCATAATCTTTTTAACCTTCTATCGCATGACTAGGGTACATATGTAACTTACGCGTTTCTTCAACGTATAAGGGTCGTATGAGCAGTAAATGGGTTTTGCCGCACATGAATCTCTTCGTTTTTTCATAAGGAAGAGAATGATATGCGGCAAATTTGATTTTATTAAAGTTTAGGGGGTGCAAAACACCCTTAAGGCCCCAAACGGAACGAAAATTGGCAAAAATAGCATTGTTTGTGAAAAAATTGTAGTTTTTGTAAAAATGGTCCGATTTTCAAATTTCAAACGCCATTTTGCAGGAGACACATCAGGCTATTAGGAAAAAATAGTCCCATTGTATTCCATTAAAAAAGTCTGTTTATTTGAACATCTGAAAATCGGGAAAAGTCGAAAGCGTGTGACGTGGAAAAAATCAATGGACACGCAAACAATATTGGTTTTGCATGGGTTTTGACATTTGTTTTTCTTGAAACATTGTAGGTAATAGAAGATAATGATAATTATTATAAAAAATATAAAAATGATAAAACTATAAAAATTTAAAAAATTAAATTTCGCTCGATGTAGGATAAGTACAATGCATTTCTTTCGAAAGTTTAATACTCGTGAACTTTTTATAATGCGTTAATTATCGCCAGTAATGTTGGATGGATATAGTGTTTAGAATTTTATGCTCGAATCTAACAGCTAATTCACTGTTTAATTCCTGTAACTCTTTGCGCTGATTATGTATATCACTGTCATGTTTTTTTTCATACGATTTAAATCTCTTATCATTCCTTCGCCTCCTCATTGGCTAGACTCGTCGACGCGACGATTCTACGAGACGCAAGTTGCGACACTTTCAGTCAAGATACTCGATTTATAAATATCACGATGTTGAAATAGTTATTAGATCGAATCCGACAATGATTTGGATAAGGACTATAATTGCATAACGTATTGCGTGATGCAAAAAAAAGAAACACTATCGATTTTCATATGTTGTCTCTAGCGCTTATAAAGCGTCTGAAAATGTGTCCAATTTCGTACAATTCGAAGAGTGACTCTTTAAATGGAATTCCTAAGCGTAAGGTTACAAACAAGCGCATTTAATAGATACTACTTGAGGTTTGTACTATGCAGTGCCGAAGAGTGTTCTCCAGCGCTCGCACTTTAAATGTATTTTTAAAGGGTCTTAAGGCTCTAAACGAGTTTGTTCGCTCGCATAGAGATGCGGACCGGCCGGTAGCATGCCGGGAAAATTCTGAAATAATTCATAGATACTACTTGAGTATGTACTAAACAACAAAATACATTTTTTCAAAAAAGTAAAAATGGTACGCCAAGTACTTAAAATGTGCTCTCTCGTTCAGAAAGTATATTTACAATCTCTTAAAAAAAAGTAATCGAAAAAAACGTTGCTCTTCCCAAAAAATGTTCATCAAAATACATACTAAGTATGAAGTATAATATTAGTACCCAAAAAGGAATTTTGAAAATCGCATTTACAGGAAAAAATAGCTGAAATCAACCACAAAATACTTTTTTTCAAAAATGTAAAAATGGTACGCCAATCACTTAAAATGTGTTGTCTCGTTCAGAAAGTATATTTATCAAAACAATCTCTTAAAAAAAAGTAATCGAAAAAAGTAAATGATATGAGTCAAGAAGTGGTATACACATCATTAAAAAAATTAAGATATTGCTCTTCCCAAGAAAAAAAAATGTTCATCAAAATAATCGCTTAAAACAAAAATCAAAAAAGTGAAATCATATGAGCCAAGTAGAGGTCTACAAATGTATACATACTAAGTATGAAGTATAATATTAGTACCAAAAAAGTTGTTTTGAACAAAATCTTTAAGAACGTAAGAACATTGGTCATCTCAAAAAACGGTCATCAAAATAATCGCTTAAAATAAAAATCGGAAAAAAGTGAAATCATATGAGCCAAATACGCGTATACAATTGGTATACATACTAAGTATGCAGTATATGAACTGAGGACTATGCAGACAATAGTGATGAAAAAATACGAAAATAAAAACAAAATGTTTTATCATATTTATCAATCGAACAATAGTACACGGAGCCGGCATACAAAAACTTGGCGTGCCAGTTTTTTTAACTCCCGACTGCCCCCCGGGCACAAAACGGGAGTTATGCGTTTCATTGCGATGACCCACCCTGTCGAGACGGGCGACTGCAATTTTGCGGTAATTCAACAGATAAAAAAACCGGACGAAAACGTCAAAAAAATGACTGCCAAAAACCGCAAATCGACGGAACGCAGCGCTGCGAAGCGGCGCCGTATGCGTCATTTTCACGACATCTTTGAGGGGTTGTGGTCGTTTTACACATTGCGACCGCAAAATTACCGCTATTATAAGCTTTCGAAAAACGTTCCAGAGTGGGCGTTTTTCTTATTATGACTGTAAGCTTACAGTTGATAAATCAGTATAAGGAGCGTTCTGGTACAGTTGTTTTACTTGTTACAACCGTAAAAGTGTCGGCAACCGAAGCGTTCTGATAGTTGTTTTACTTATAACAACCGCAAAACAACCGGTCATTAAACCGCTCGAGGAGCGTTCCGGTTGTAGTACTCATCATGCTGCGGTTATAATGGGTGCAACAACCGGAAAACTCTTCGAAAGGTTGTATAACCGGTTATTTTGCGGTTATAATGAGTACAACAACCGGAAAGCTCCTCGAACGGTTGTATTACTGGTTATTTTGCGGTTGTAATAAGTACTACAACCACACCAGAACGCTCTTCGAATGCCTGAAGTACCGTATATTTCTCGACAACAGTTCGCCGCAAACTGACACCAATTCTGGTAAATTAGCGGTTAATACCGGTTATTTTTTCGCCGATATCAACCGGTTGTTTTTTTGGTCAATTCCCAGTCGCCCGTCCTGACAGGGCACTTTGGCATCTTTTCGAAGGCGCCAGTGTTTGTCGAAACGACAAAATATTACTTAACCAAATTTGGCATATTGATTCTCTATATACTGATCTATGTTTGTGACCAAAAAAATGTAAGCTAAGGTGTAAACGCACGTAAATAAATCATATTTCGATAAACAAATTAATAATTCGCGGTGTCATATCGATTAACCAATGAAAAACAAGAATCCTTTTTTTCAGTAGCCGTTGTATTTTCTTCATTTTTACTCCTGACTGCCTGGTAGGGCAAAAAGACGGGAGTTATGGGAGCCTGATCTATGTTTGTGACAATACATACGTGAGCGGAGGTATGAACTCGCGGTAATAAACCATAATTAGAGAAATCCGATTAAAACGTCGCGGTGACATATCGAAAAATCACGTCGGCGATCCTAACCTCTAGTTACAATCGTAAATGATACCGCAAACTTCACGCTCCTACCGAGATAGTGCCGAGTTTCCAACGTCCCATGAGAAGCCTGGAATTGTTATTTATTTATAATCGTAGCGTTTTTTATTCGCGTTTTTTTTACGTTGTCGGTGCCTAGTGCGTGATCAGTGTGTGAAAAAATGTATGCGATGCCGTGTCTATAATATCTGCTGCAATAATCACCGGATACATTAATAATAAAAAAATATCATAAATTATGCACTTAACCTAATTTATAATTTTTTGTCTTATCGAGATTAATTATATAAGTCTAACTCAATCACTTTAGTGTAACGTCATATTTGCAAAGTGATATATGCCAGCAATATAATTTTCTATGTGTCTTTCTTCTTCGATGAAATTTTGTCGGTGTCGTTCCTCAAAAGTACCATTTTTTATGTGGTGTTCTGATATATGTCAGCGATATAATTTTTTATGGTTCTTTTTTCTCCGATGAAATTTGTTATGTGTCGTTCCGATCTGATACAATTTTCTATGTATTCGTCCTCTCCGATATAATTTTCTGAATATTGTATCTCTACGACACGATTTTTTTATTCGATACTGCGCACTAACCCAGGATGATTTTTATTCAATACTGCGGACTAGCCCAGGATAATTTTTAATCAATACTGCGCACTAGCCCAGTATGATTTTTAAAGTCTTCGCAGCCTACGTAGACAGTACAAATAATGGCAGGACCATTCGAGTCCCTCCGTAGAAGTCAGATAACTTCTTTCAGAGCTGCACACTAGATCTGAATAAAATATTAATGTTTTGCAGCATGCGTAGATATTGCAAATACAGACTGTTATTACATATTTAATAAAATTCGGATATTCAGGTCAAGCTTACGAAAAAGAATCAGTTTTGCATGGTAACGGATGTAATGGTTTAATGCTACGTAATAGTGACTTTCAAAAAGTATGAAATAAAAATATAAAATAAAATTTTTCTAAAAACTCCCGACTGCAAATTAGTCGTTATGCATATAAAAAAAACATTTGTAAAAAAAATACAAAAAAAATCTTATAAAAAGATTGAAATAATGAATAATAAAATATAAATTTTCACAGAAGCTCCCTCTTTTCCATCGATATTTTAAATAATAATAATAATGATAATAATAAAAGTCGGGAGACATCTCCGGCCGTGTCACAAACGCTTTTCAAGTGCACCTATCAAGTCCCTATGTGACATTATTATTATTATTATTATTATTATTATTATTTAAAATATCGATAGAAAAGAGGGAGCTTCTGTGAAAATTTATATTTTATTATTAATTATTTCAATCTTTTTGTACGATTTTTTCTGTATTTTTTTTTACAAATGTTTTTTTTTATGCAGAATGACTAATTTGCAGTCGGGAGTTTTCAAAAATTTTTAATTTATATTTTTTTTACAATAGCTGTCGTACATGGTTCATTAAAATAATCGAGGGAATAGGGGGAACGCCGAGTCTCTTACTTTACAAAATACGACATTGTGCGCCGGTGCAAAATCAATCCTCTCATGATGCAATCTGACTATAGCTCCCGTCTTTATGGCAGTACGTTCGTATGTGGGACTCTCGGTGAACAATACTATCACAGATTACTAGATTCGCTATGCGGGACTGATAGCTTGCTTTGTTTCTAATGGCCCTTCGGAAATCAGCCATAGCGAAATCTTGTTTACCATCGTTAAGCCTTTTAACATTTTATAATTTTCTTTATGAGGTGCACTAGTAGTTCACTACTACAATAACATTACATTACAGTACAGGGCCTATATCTGTTTTCAATTTCCAAGGATGCACTTTGGTCGACTAATATCGATGGTTTAATGCCAGAAAGGCGCAGAGGAGAGCGGGGCAAAATGGCACACCGGAGCAAAACGGGACAGTGAGGGCAAAACTCAATTTTCAAATATACATCATACGCCCTTATCGAATAAGGCCATTGATATAATTTCTTTCCTTCCTGAGACCTCGACGCAGACATAAATATTAGATGCGTGTGATTCCAACTAGATCATAAATCAAGTAGCAGTTGAGGAAGTGGCGAATGAACCGAAACCTACGGGTGCATCCTCCTCCCCTCTCCCCCGATTATTTTAATGAACCATGTACGACAGCTATTGTAAAAAAAACTGGCACGCCAAGTTTTTGTATGCCGGCTCCGTGTACTATTGTTCGATTGATAAATATGGTAAAACATTTTGTTTTTATTTTCATATTTTTTTATCACTATTGTCTGCATAGTCCTCAGTTCATATACTTCATACTCAGTATGGATACCAATTGCATACGCCTATTTGGCTCATATGATTTCACTTTTTTCCTATTTTTATTTTAAGCGATTATTTTGATGACCATTTTTTGAGATGACCAACGTTTTTACGTTCTTAAAGATTTTATTCAAAACAACTTTTTTGGTACTAATATTATACTTCATACTTAGTATGTATACATTTGTCGACCTCTACTTGGCTCAAATGATTTCACTTTTTTTGATTTTTGTTTTAAGCGATTATTTTGATGAACATTTTTTTTTTGGAAGAGCAATGTCTTTTCTTTTTTAAAGATGTGTATACCACTTCTTGACTCATATCATTTACTTTTTACGATTACTTTTTTAAAGATATAAACTATCAGAAAAAAAAGAAAAATAAACTAAATCTTACTGTGCCGTAAGCCCTTAAGCTGTCAAAAGGTGTTTGAAAGAATGGATATAATGTGACCACCAAATCAAATTCCAGTAAATAAACCTTATAGAGTAATAGCAGCACGAAATTGGACATTTATATTGGATGTGGGTAATTTCAGTAGAAATTTGTGGTTCCATGAAATTCGATGGAATCAGTACAAATTCCATGAAAATTAGTAATTGTTATAAAAATAATTACAAATTCCATTGAAATTTGTAATTGATAGCAAATCAATTACAAATTTCATTGAAATTTGTAATTGATCGCAAATCAATTACAAATTCCATTGAAATTTGTAATTGATAGAAAGTCAATTACAAATTCCATTGAAATTTGTAATTGATGGAAAATAAATTAAAAATTCCATAGATATTTTTAGTTGATGCTGGATAAATTAGAAACTCCTTTAAAATTTGTAATTTATGATAGATAAATTACAAATTCCGTTATATTTTGTAATTGCTTAGAAATAAATTACAAATTCTAACAGGATTTCGTACTTGGTGATGGTCGATTATTTTTTTGCCGAACCCTGCTCTGCACGTCTTCCCTTTATAAATCTACGGCAGTACGGCGAGGTCTCCGGCTCTGGGTAAAGGGCTAACGCCTTGACCCGAAAGAGAGACCACTCATTTATGGTTCTTTCCGAGCGAACTCAATATTCGCCGGTCAGGACGTAACATAAATGTTGGTGTCAGAAGTGTGATTTGAACGCCCACACTGCCATAAGGATGAAGGATGACAGCGAGAACTCCTAAAAAGGGAACAGGTGCACCAGAAGTACTTAACCCACGTATGAGCGGGGCTCATCTTCAGAATAATCCAACTGAAGGTAATGCCCAAGGTGAATCTCCGGGTACGAGTACTCAAGCAAGTAACTCAAACACCCCAGTAATTCAAGATCAGCCACCGGCGAATCACTCCGTCGCTCCTCTGATAGATCTAATGATCAACAGAACGGAGAAAATTCTCAAAATACGCCAAATCTCGGTAGCAGAGCGCTACAGCAGTCTAATCAATTGAATAACGCTGTGAGTAACTTAGCAGCTAACATAATGGCGCAACCAGCCACCCCGGCACCACCGGTGTCCATCAAATATGCTCTCGAAGCAGTGCCCATCTTCGATGGACATAATATACCTTTGTCGCATTTCATCGAAGGATGCGAAGAGGCCCGACAAATGATACCTGCGGAGTCACAAAGACATCTAGCTTTAATCCTACGCAATAAACTCAGAGGTGAAGCACGACGCGCGGTACATGGCGTCGACCTAAATACAATCCCCGCGTTTATAGACTTTTTGAAATCACTGTACTCACCGTCAAAGTCCGCTTATCAACTCCAAGGTGAGCTCGGGAGAATCTTTCAAAGCGAAAATGAAGGCGTACTCGCTTACGCGAATCGCGTGAAGGATCTCGGCAATAAAATCGCTGAAGCCCACAAGCTCGCTCATGATGGGACCATCGACAATGCATCTAAAGATGCACTCGATGCCGACTTAGTCGAATGTTTCAGCCGTGGTATAAAAACACACATTGAAAATAAGTTAACCCCTAATCAAAGATTCGATCAAGCTATAAAACAAGCCATTGAGATTGAGCGACAAATGCACGCCAAAGATCTCCTGCGTAATCCACGCGCTTCCAAAAATAACGAATGGAATCCACAACAGGACCGACATTTTCGGCGTGATAAAGTGCATTATGTTCAACAAACCATAAGTTGTCAAATTTGTAGATGCTCCGGACACAGTGCAAATATCTGCCGATCCCGGGAACGTAATTCACAACAAGCCCGGTCACAACCAACAGTAAGACCATTTGAGCGTAATACATACGCCGATAGAAACAATGCACCGTACCAACAACAGCGCAATAATAATCACCAACAGGAATTCGGAAGAGCGGCTGGAGAACAGGCACGTTCATATATACAGAATAGGTCACCTAATCAACGATCTTGCCGCTTCTGCAAAAACATCGGTCATACGATCGACGAGTGCCGCAAACTGCACTACTGGACTTCACAAAGAGGCCAGCGAGGGCCATAACAGCCACGAACACCATACCGCCCGCCGAGCAACCGTGAAGACGAACCCCAGGGCAACTCTCAGCTGCGCCCTGTACAATACATCCGCCCAGAGACAGACATCCCGAAGACAGACACAAAACAGCCTTCTCCACGCCATACGGCCACTACGAATTTGCACGGATGCCGTTCGGTTTAAAAAACGCTCCGGCCACATTTCAGCGACTCATGAACCAAGTGCTTACGGGAGTACAAGGTTCCGATGCCTTCGTATATCTCGACGATACAGTAATCTACGCTGCTAATCTCGAAGAGCACGAGCTGAAGATGGAAAGGCTCATGAAACGTCTCAGAGACGCTCAACTCAAGCTGCAGCCCGACAAATGTGAATTTTTATGACGGGAAGTCGCGTATCTCGGACACATTATAGGAAAAGATTGAGTGAAACCTGACCCCGCTAAACTTGTGGCAGTTCGAAACTTCCCCAGACCTAAGATCGCCAAGAATATCAGAAAATTCCTTGGACTCGCGGGATGCTATCGACGATTTATTGACAATTTCTCGAAGATTGCCCGGCCTCTTAACGTACTTATAAAAAAGGACGCCGTCTTTGAATGGCGAGAGGAACAACAAGACGCCTTTGAAACCTTACGCGATAAGTTATGCGAGGAGCCTGTCTTGCAGTATCCGGATTTTTCCCAACCATTCATAGTGACCACTGACGCGTCGGGAACGGCCGTGGGGGGAATTCTAAGCCAAGGCCCCCTAGGGACAGATAGGCCGATAGCCTATACCTCGCTAACGCTAACAGATACGGAGCAAAAGTATAGTACTTATGAAAAAGAAGCCGTCGCGATCCTGCACTCGGTTTCTCAGTTCCGCCCGTATCTTTACGGCAAACCTTTCAAATTAATAACGGATCATAAACCATTGATGTAGCTTCACACGTCCAAAGATCCTACATCTCGACTGACCCGTTGGCGGTTGCGGCTTGAGAAATACGAATACGAAGTCGTTCACAAGGCAGGAAAAATGAACGTGAACGCCGACGCTCTCTCTCGAAATCCGTATAATGAACACCAGAGTCAAGTGCAACTAGATGTGACGAGACCTGCCCATCCCATAAAAAAGGCAAAGACAACGACGGAAACGGTAGACGCAAACGACGAGGACGAACCGATAGCGAGGCGGCTGCGGAAAAGGCCAGAGGGGGCTACGTCTACACCAAAAAAATCTAAGGTACCTGCACCCAGGCCTCTCGACCCCTCGCCTCCGGACAATCACCCCGTTGCACGTCGTCTAAGATCTCGAAACAAAAAGGATGAAATTACAAGCCTACCACTAAAAGCCAAACCAATCATTACAGCAAAACGCCGAACGGAAAAAGGGAAGCAGAAACCACCTGTTACTAAAGATTTAGAACGGCGCACACCTGACCAGGGAGCCACAGGGAACTCCTCGACATTTGTAAATTTTGATGAAGACGAGACCTTTAGCATTTCCGGCGAATCAGATGAATATTACGTCGACAGATCAGATGACGAAGATAAAGGAGAAGAAGATAAGGAGGAAACTCCTAGACCGAGAGGCTCGCCTCCCGTCACAAGCAATGAACAACTATTTACGCGCAAGGATAATTATCTCTATTTCCTCACAGAAACCGGGAAACCTTGCGATGAAGGGTCGAAAGTGCTTGCGGAAAAATCGAAACTGCAAATATTTCGTAATCTCAGTTTCGGTACCGTCGGCACAACTAAAAATAATTCCAAAACACATATAGCCTTGGTGATAGAAAACAAAAACGGAACGATGATTACTCAGGAAGCATTTCCATCCCTATGCCAACAGCTGGGAAAAGTGCTCAAGGAGTTAGGACTCCGCTCGATTAGCATGGCGAAGACGCCTGCACTACACGGATGTCATGAGAATTCATAATAGGAACCCTCCGACGAGCCATAGTAGTATAACAGTGGGGCTTCTGGATCCATTTGTGTGCGTGTCACACGTACACGGACCGAAAGCGGGGGTTGAACAAAATCGGAACCGTCGACGAGAACATCAGGCAGAAAAACGGGCTGCAGCGAGAGAAGCAAAACGACAGATGCATGCCGAGAAGATGGAGAAAAAAATACAACTGTGGGAGGCAATGGTAGAAGAATCAATATCATAATCATAACAGTGGCGTTCTTAATTCCGAACGACAAACAATTATTGTACAATGAGGATACAAAAATAAATATCAGTTTATTTTTAAAAATATTAAAAACTGTTCTTTGACATGTCAGATTCATTTATCCAACTGTTGTGTGAGTTATCAAACCCTAATCACTTTACGTAAAGTGTATTACCTCGCCTTCGAAGTACTTTTCTACGAGATAAACTTCTGCATTCTTAACATTAACGAGTTCTTCCTGGTAGAAGCCACCTTCAATAGGTTGATTTCGATAGTCTATAAGTTTGTATGTTACAGGATCGGTATTTTGTACTTTGCTAATCGTAAAAATTTCTGTTGTCCAATTAGGTGTATAACCTATAACGGGAAATCCAGCTCGTCCGAAGGCTGCCGCAACCCTCCGACGAACCATGCTCCTGTATCGCTATTAAACCTAAGCCGACGCCACGAAGACTCCGCACCGAGGCCACGAAGACTCCGCACTGAGGCCACCCCTACGAAGCCGACACCGAAGAGCCACCACTCTGCCTCCTCTCTCGGAATCCGAGATCAATTCCTCGTCCTGCCGAGGCACCGAGGGACCTGGAACAAGAAAAAGACGCAGGGTGAGGACGAGCCACTTGAGGGAAGGGACCGGCAAAAACCCCAGCGACTTACCTCAGCTATCCTGGTTCTCCAGGGGGGATGAACATCCGACAGATATCCCGTCCCTCCTGCAGTTACTACCCCCGTCGAGGCCTTCCCGACGCCTGGATAGAGTACCCGGACCCTAACCTCCTCCCTCGGTATAAACGATGGGCAAGAAGTTTGGGAAACGAAGCCGGGTACTCGACTCAAATGGGAGCCACCCGAATCTCCCATCCACCAAGCCGAACGGATCGGCGCCACAACACTTCCCCGCCACCCAGGGCGAGTCGCAACTTCGCTGCGCGCACTATCAACAGGCCATGGGGGCCGCCATGACGGCTCATGGATTGCCCGATCGAGCGGCAGGACCGACCGACAATCAATGTCGCCCCGGTGACGACGCCGCTTCCCATTGGCCGAAGATTCGAGGCCCTGGGACATCGATTTCGAGATCGACCGAGACCCTGCGGCTGTTCCTGTCAGCCAATCCCAACGCCCTGCGTCCACCGAGCCAACCAATCCGGACTTTCTTCTCCAAAGACGACACGAGGCCGCGATCGACGCCATGTTCGACACTTCGTGACGAGCTGTCGAGTGTGAAAGGACGATAGAGCGATTCTCGAGGACGAAATTGGATTTATTGTGAGGAAAACGAATAGAAAGAGTGTTGAGTGAGTACTACAATTGGACACAATTATTCCGTGAACCGTTTCATACGGGAATTTTGCCCCAGTGAGCGTTATTCATAAAGAAATTGCCGGAAAACCGGCCGTGGAATTCCCACGTGCGTAGAAGCCTCCCGGCTCCACGCTTTTTCGGTACGACCCCCCCCCCCGCAGTGCATTGTATAGAGCCCTCGCGGTGTTGCGGCAGTGCCCCCGCGATATATTCCCCCATAGTAAATTATCGTTCTTCCCTATTATTAATACTTAGCCAAAGGCGAACGAGGTAATAATTAAGAGCGTCGAGGTCGGGAACCTCGCGACCCTGAGAAATTGGATATCCGAAGATTTCGAGCGTATTTACCCCTCTCCTCCCCCTCCCTCCCCCTTATCTATTATTGGAGATTATACCCGATCGAAGCGTCGATAGTCGCGACGAAAATTAGAACGGGACAGCGAGTGAGCTGACGTCAAGTTTCCCTTTGTTTGGGTTCGCGTTAATATTATTTCAGTGCTTTTTTTTTGTAAGTTTGTTTCTTTCCCAATGGGATAATTACCGGCGTGGTTATTTTGGGCCCGTATTAGAGTTCTTAATTCTACCAAAGCGTTGTTAATTTGCTATTAAGAATAAGTCATTGCGGACGAAAATTTATCACTGCCTCCGGTTATATGACCGGTAAGTTTCTCCAAAGGAAATAATACGGACGACTCGAGCCGCAGACGCGGCTGGCGCCCTAAAATAAATCGAGTCAACGTATAAATGATAATAAACGATTGATAATAACGGAGTCACTATTATTCCGGAATTCGGGCTAGACCTGACCCCCGTTCCCATCCCCCATTCCATTATAAACCTTTCTCGAAAACATGCTTATACTTGCTAATTCGCACTTTATCGCCAATTTTGTACTTTGTTTCTTGTGTACGATTCACTTGATATTTTCCGTATACATTGCGTAAGATTTTCTTTTCATTTTGCACAGTGACATCTTTTGGTTTCATTTTAATAGTTCGATGCTTGCTATCGTTGTAAGCTAATAACAAATCAGGTAAAATGTCTGTCCACTTATAAGTGCCTCGCAAACTAAAGTGTTTCCACATTTTACTCTTTAGCGTACGGTTGAAACGTTCGCAGATCGATGCTTTCAAGTTACTATATGTTGAGTACAGTTTAATCTCATAACGTTGCAACAGACTTTTGAATTCGCTATTATAAAATTCTTTCCCTTAATCAACGTGCAGTTTTTTTGGTAAACGACTCTTTGCAAATACAGATTTAATTGCAGCAGCAGTATCCTTTCCGCTCTTACTTTTTATCGGTACAGCCCAAGCAAATTTCGAAAATATATCGATAATTGTCAGTAAGAAGTTGTAACCATTATTGTATCGTGCATAAGCTGCCATGTCCACAAGATCAGCCTGCCAGGTCTCATCTAACCCGCGAATGCTTACATGACGACGTGGATAATTTCTTCTAGCACGTCTATGAATTTCTTCCACCAATGCTGCCTTTTTCTCGCCCATTTTCAAGTGTTCTCAATCGTTCATCCAAAACAGCGATAACTTGAGAATTACGAAATGTCAATGCTTCTCCAGTTTTACCATCCGTTTCAAACGGTTTAATTTTTTCGTTCACAGTTGACTGAAGAGTTTCGATTATCGATATGTTGTTTTCGCCGTTGATACCAGGTCTTTCCAATGTTCTCAGTCTCTCATCCAGGCTAACAATGAACTGAGCATTTTTTGTTGATAGGTCTTGTACCGTCTCAATATCAATACGATGCTTCTTCAACTGAGCCGTAAACTCAGTTTGTAGACCTTGGATTATTATGTCATGGTCGTCCACAATATTTCGTAACGCAGACGTTATTGGATATAAAAGGCGGATTTCTTGTTGGATAGCACTTTTCATTACACGCACAGACACAGCATCGTTTTGTTCTGTGGGATCTGCGACATTACATATCTTTCAATGTCAATATGATATGGACAATAATCTTTTATTGTCCATATCATATTGACCATCGACAGTAATTTTACATCCATTGCCTGGAAGTCCACGACCACCACCGACACCAATGCTCTTAATGACACTTCTGCTCGTCAACTGACGTCCAAATACGTCAACGCTCATTATGATAGTTGGAATATCACTGAGCTTTGACAGTCTCTTACGATCATTAATAAATTATACCAGCTTCACGCAATTCCTCAATAATCGAAACGATTTCGTTCGTATGGTTATTATTCCCGGCTGTTTGAGAGGCTAGGAGCAATCTTAGTCGTTCCACTGGTTCATTGGGATTGTCCCTATAAACATAATCCATTTTACTCTATTTTCGAGCAATCATGTGACGCGGTAAGCCTTTACCCGAAGGTCTTCTCTTCGGTGAAAGGCTTACCGAAGAGAAGACACCGAAGAGAAGATCTCATCTTCTCTTCGGTGTCTTTTTAAGTGGTGAAGCAATCATATTTGAAATTATGCTTTTTAATTTAGCACTTTTATCGTCACGAATAGCATTATCGCTGCTATAATATTTTCGATAGGCATTTGTAAAGTTGAGAATTTCACGATATTTTCCCTATCATTTACACTCACGAGAGTTTCATCAGGTATTTTTTTAAAGAGTAATTCGAGTAGACCTTCGCTTTGTTGATATTCGTTATCACCAATACGGATGGTATGATCATGAAATGTGATTGATGAATGACCAATCATTAAATTATTTCCCTGCAGCTTACGCACTCCGTACGAGGTATCAAGGTTTTTTTGTTCCTTTGAATTAAACATTGTCAAATAATGTTGGGTCAAATTGTCCTCTTTCAAATCAGAATCTCGCTTCCCTTCCAACGAATCAACATCATCATAAGCCGTGGCAGATGTACGGTCAAAGGTGTTATCAAAGGTATGATACATGGTACGATCGAATTCATCATCTTCGACCTTGTCTACTTTTTCTTCTTCTTCTTCTTTTTTTACAGCCAATTCTGATTTTACCGACTGGTCAACGAGCTTTTCCAGTGGTGTTACTACAGGCTTGAAGACTTCGCTCATCGCCATTTCAGACGTCATTTTATCCTACTTTAACATTCTATGCTTTCGACCAATTGCCTCGCTTGCGTTTGCGATTTTACGCAAGGCATCCTTTTCCTTGCTACGTTTTGAACTTTGCATGTTGACACTTTCAAGCTTAAATCGCGACTGCTGTGAAGGTCGTCCAGGTATGGTCGAGGTGGATCAGGTGCGAATGTGTGTGAATAAATTTAGTCCGAATAAATGGAATTAACTTTTATTGAATGAGTCGTGAGTGAAGGAGAGTGTACGTCTTACAGACTCGGGACGCTGAGATGAACTGAATAAAGGGCCTGACGAAAGCAGGGCCCTTGCCTATTGCTGCGCGCGACACAATATTCCTACGCGCGTGGCGAGCGCAGCGGCTAGACCGCTACCGTGAGAGCGTTAGCGTTCGCACGGAAGGTGCTGACGGTGCAGTATATTAGCGAGAATATGGATAAAATATTAAACTTGAGTTTCCTGTGAGTCGAAATACTAATTCGGAATACGGGACCGTCACACTGCGCTTATTTCTTCAGCGATTGTAAATTTATAAAACAATCAAATCCTTTTCTATATCGACACTCGTGTAATTCACTATCCTTGTCAATCACAACAAAACCATATTTTTCATGATTCCGGCAGGCAAAGCACAGGTCTTTAAATGGTGCATATGTCATATCGGTATTCACATGATCGTCATAAATATGCTTCACATTCATTTCATCTTATTGAAAGCGTATGAATAGGTTTGCGTTATCTCGCACAAATGTTTGGGGATGCGAGCATACGTCTGACAGAGATAGAAACAATCGACATCTCGATGCCTCCCCATACAGAAGAAAGCTCGAATATTATCTTGCTTCTCACAAGCTACATCATAAAAAATCATGATTGAGTTTGGACGTGCGTCTTCTGGTCTAATGACCTCTTCATTGTGTTGTACCCCGGCTGGCATGGTAAGATATTATTTCGGGACACCGGTTGCGAGATAATCAAGGTACGCAACGGCACGCGTCGAGCGTACATCGAGCGTCGAGCGCGTCACCGGACACCGCTGACGCAGCACTTAGGCCACCGCGAGTGACTCGGTAACTGGAGCATCGGCTCGGGTACCGAGGCAATCATTACAAAAAGATATTGCGAAAAATAAAATAGAATGAGTGAGCGCGACTTGCCGCAGGGACCCCCGGGGTCAGGGCAGCGCAGGGGAACCCCAAGCACGGGGGAGGAAGCATTGGGGGTGGTTGAGGGCGTCCAAGGCGCCCTAGCCGACATCACGAACCGGGCACGGGAGGTGCTGGGGGAGCAATCGGTTGAAGGTAACGAGGAGGGGCGGGGAAATTCGCCAAACCCGCTGTACGGGGTAAACACCCAGAGGGGAACTGGCTGGGAGAACATCGACGTGCAGATGTTCGAGCGCCGACCGGATGAGGTCACGCCGGCCATGGTGTCCCAGGAAATCTCCCGAATGGCGCGCTCATTACGAGGTCAAGTCGGGCACAGGGCTATCGGCGGGAACGGCGAACACGGGAGAAGCAATGGGCTCCCGCTCAAACCTGCCCTGAGGGCTACCCGAAGGACCCTATTCGCCGAACAGGAGGACACGCACGAGGACAACAGGGAATCCCGGGGAGGAAATGAGAGTCAGTCCGGCCCCGAGGACGAGACGGTACATACCATTGCGCAGATGCAGGGGAGAATAAGTGAACTCGAGGGGCAGCTGGAGGAAGCTCGCAACCGGTCCCAGGCGGCACCACCGATGGATGCTGATTCCATGGTCGAACGTCTCCTGGCCTTGGAGGAAACCATGAGGGACCACATTCTGGAGTCCCGTGGGCCACCACGGGGAGGGGTAACCCCGCCGCGGCGGCAGTCACCATTTCGGCGACAAACCCGGGTATCGACCCAGAATAGGGCGGTACCGGTGTATTTGGATATACCCGCCGCCCTGCGAAATATTAAAACCTTCGACGGGAACGATCCCACAAAGCTCGACGGTTTTATCTTATCATGTGAAGCAGTATGGGGATTGGTTCTTCCCGAGCAGCGGTCTACTCTCCTTACGCTCATCCGGAGCAGTAAACTGGAGGATCGAGCAACGCGGGAAGTGAGGCACAAAACTATTGTAACCTTGCGGGATTTACGGACAGAATTGGAGGCACTTTATGGGAAACGAGAGTCCCTCGCCTCTCTGCAATACCAGTTCAGCATACTGAAACAGGAACCAACAGAGAACGTCTCAACCTACGCCACCCGGGTCGAAAACCTGACGGTGGAATTAATCGAGAAGTTGTGTGAAGGAGTCGATGCAGCGGGCGCTCGCTACATCGGAAATGCCTTCCGGAAAACCGCACAGATGAATTTCGAGGTCGGCCTGAATAAGGAATTACAGACCCTCGTGCGATCACGTAATTATTCGAGCCTGCACGACGCTATCGTCGGGGCCATAGAGGTCGAGAAAATGACGAAGGGGCACCCAGGCAGTCAGGACTCGGCAAGATCCAGTCTGGGGGGTGGAAACCCGCGGCGGTCACACGGCGCGGTCAAGGAGGGAGCACGCACCTGTTATACATGTGGACAGACCGGCCACGTGGCCAAGGACTGTCAACAGGGGGCCCGAGTTAGGCTCCCCCTACCGGCCTCGGGGAACGTTCATATGGCAAGCATTTCGTGCAATTACTGTAAAAAAAACTGGGCATCTCTGGAGGGATTGCCGGGCACGTAAGCGGGACAACCAGCGGACCAAAGGTTATGACAATAATAGGAGACAGCAAAATGAGCATCGTGAAGAGGAAGCCGCCCTGCATCCGGGGCAGGAAGGGACTGTAGGGGAATTTCGAGCAAAGGCTTACACAGTCACCGCCTACGACAGGGCTTCGCCGGGAGAGGGAATTTTTCCCAATAAATAGGGCGAAAGAGCACCCTATTTATAACCAGCGCGAGTCCAGCCACGGGAAGATCTGCCGGCGAGAACAACCTGAAACGATTGAGGGAGCAGCTGGGAAGAAATCCGTCGCGGAGACTGTCAGGAAGAGGATCAGTGCAGTCGAATAATAGTCGGAGTGAAAGTTAAAAAAAAAAAAAAAATTTGGGGGTAAAACGGCCCGGCTAAAATTTTCTCCCGTTAAGGGGGAAAATAATAAAACTGTATCCCGGTATGGGGAGGAAAACCCCACGGGAGGAAGATATAAAAAAGAGAGGAAAAAAGGAATTAAAACGAAAATGGGAAAAATAATTCCTGTGGGAAGCAAAAGTGAGTAAGGGGAGAGAATAATGAAGAAAGGAATAATAAAATAAATAAACGGAGGTAGGGAAAAAAAAAGAAAAGAAGAACCCGAATGAAGAGCGATGCGGATACGTCGCCCGTCCGGGGTGCGGTAGGTCAGGGACAGCTACGATATGATGTGCGACGGCCAGGGCAATGGCTCGGTGCACCGCTCGCGGAAGTCGACGCAGCAGAAATCCGATCCCGCGGCGTTGGAGCCTCGCTGCGGGGTATCGCCTCGCCCAAATGAAAATAAAACATAAACATAGAAAAAAATTCTGGTATAAAGGAAGAATTTGACGGATACGTTGCATCCAACGGTATTGACAACAAGTTTGAAGAAGTCACCAGTTGACTGCGGATGATAATTATTCCGCTGAAGATGTACTGAAAGCTTACACCACGGCAGAATCAATTTTTGGAGAATCAACGACTGCCGAAACTGAGACGCATAAACTCGAGAAAAATCATAATGGCAAATTTCGTAATCCCGGAAAAGAATTACATCAATTGGTCACCACTCCGGGCAAATATGACAACCAGCGCCAAGGTCGAGAGGACGCCCATGGGGAAAAGAAGAGACAGGGGAAGCGGAAAAACCAAATTCACCAATAACAAACCGTAGCCAGGGCGGTGACTCATCGTCGCTGCACGACAGGTCTGTGAGCGGCGGGACGCCAGGAAGAGTCAATACGGCAGAAAGACAATCCCACACGAAGTTGGCGACCGGCAGTGCGTAGCACCATTGACCCTGAATTGAGGGATGGCGCAACGAAGGAATCAGCAAGCGACGGCACGGGCAACGTGCTCCTCAGCAGACAACCGTCGCCGGGCACGGCAATAACCTTGAGAAGACGACCGGGAACGGAGGCGAACGGGCGCCAACGTGAGACGTGGACATCGGGTAGGGAAACCCACCAGGGGCGGCGCCGGTGGCGTCGGACGACTTCGCATCCAGATCTCCGGACCAGGGGTCTGGTCGGGCACAACCTCCTTCACGTTCGGGCTGAATAGACCAGCCGAACCAGGACGAACCACCAACGGGGTAACCGGCTCATCCTCGGACAACGTCGTGTGCACCTTCCGATGGAAAAGGCGGAAAGGAATGATAAGTGGAAATAAGTCGCGAGAAAGTTTTGTTATTTTGGGGGAGATCTTAGTTTGGGGGGACCCACGTATGGGGGTTTTCTAGTATGGTGGGGAAGCACTTATTGTGGGGAAAATACCTTGTGGAAGAATATTTTTTAGGATGGGAGCATTTTTAAGGGGGAAATTTTTTATATATATTTATATACAAGTGCACGTTGGTGTATGTGGACTTGAGACGGGGCTAATTGTGGAAAATAACCAATGGTCAAGGAGCGAATAATTAGAAAGTCAGATTATTTCGAAGGTACTTGTGGGAGTATAAATACGTTTAAGCAACCGGGAAAAAGGGAAAAACCCGAAGATGTGAACAGTCGCGTGTAATACCAAGCACGGGGTACACGAAGAATTGTAAAAATAAAGCTCGCCGGAGACGAGCGAAAAGAAATCAAATTTCTTTTCTTTTTAGGGGGGAGGAATGTTGTACCCCGGCTGGCATGGTAAGATATTATTTCGGGACACCGGTTGCGAGATAATCAAGGTACGCAACGGCACGCGTCGAGCGTACATCGAGCGTCGAGCGCGTCACCGGACACCGCTGACGCAGCACTTAGGCCACCGCGAGTGACTCGGTAACTGGAGCATCGGCTCGGGTACCGAGGCAATCATTACAAAAAGATATTGCGAAATATAAAATATGCTCCAAATCTCGCCCGCAGAAAAGCGAGGATTTGGAAAGATATCTGTTTATAAGAATAAAGTAAACCATAAACTTGCGCTAGATATTAAGCTGACATACGTGCTCTCGATGAGTATATAGAGGATCGAGAGCAGGTACTCGGCAGTCTGATCAGAACTCAGGATACGGTACGGTTGATTACAATACACTATATTTCATAACCGAGATAAGTGTGATTAGCGAGTGGCTCGCTACGGGGTGTACCGAGATTGGTAAATATTCAATAACCTAATAAAGACCTTTTTATTAAATTGTGCATTCATTCTCTTGGGTTCTAACCCTTTACTGGATATATCCCGAACATTCGAGCTCACGGCTCAGGCACAGAACCCGGAGTAGCTAACCGAGTTTCTGCGGCACAACAATTGTCTCTAAAAGAGAAATAGCCCACACCTCTTACAGGTTTGAGAATTTGTTGCAGAAACTGGTATTTTGGTTGATTGAGCGATTTTGAATAGACGTAGACATTTTCAAATCTCAAACCATGCGGATGTGTGATGAGCGCGAAAAGAGTATTCGTCTTCCCGCAATTGGATGGACCACAAATAATTGCTCGAATGCCATTCGGCAATAGCTCTCCATGACGTTTCCCTCTCTTATTTACATTTCGCTGTGATAGCTTGTCGAAATTGATCACAGGCAGTTTAATTGGATGTTCTTTAGTTAGTTAGCAGTTATCCTTCATACTGTGCACATCCTAAGGAAAAAATCATGAGTAGGTCAGAAGATTCACAAAATTCGATCTCTCGAAACTTGCAGAATTTTGCGCAAGAGCAGAAGTATTACCGAGATTTTCATTCTCTCCAAGAAACATCATATCAAGACAAGCAGATCCTAGGAAGTACACCTTTTGATAAGGAAAGTAATTACGGGCGATACGGTGCTGTCGGTGATAAGGATAAAAATGCAAAGGCAAAAATCGATAAGTGACTGATTACTCTATAAATCTAACATCACTCCAGATCGTTTCCCAGTTGAAAGACATCTTTCGTCGAACATGGTCATCCATAGACGTATGAAAAATAAAAAAGGGAAATGTTTAGTCAACACGCTCATCAATAAACTTCCAATTGAGCTACATCTGCCCGGTTTTCAGTATTGTGGACGAGGCACAAAAGGGGCGAAACGTCTTGCTCGCGGAGATCCAGGCATCAACCCCCTCGACGTAGCTTGCAAGGAGCACGATATTCGAAATCACGAGAAAATCCAGAAGCGATAAAAATCGTTGATAACGTCCTCGCCAAAGAAGCTTGGAAGCGAGTTCACGCGGGGGACTCAAATTTTGGAGAAAAAGCCGCTGCTTGGGGGGTGGCTAATGTAATGAAGGCTAAACGGAAATTTGGTATGGAGATGAAAAAGAAGAAGTTGACAACAGCAACACTGGGAACTATCATCGGTGCAGCAAAGAAATCTGTGACACCGAACAGTGATTCCTGTAAAGTTATCAGGCCAGCCCTCAAAGGTGCACGAGGAGCTGTGAGGAAAGCGGGTGGAAGACAGAAAGTGAAATCGCCACGCATTCTTCCTGTACCAAAAAAAATTGGGGGATTTTTGCCGTTTCTCATACCAATATTTGCAAGCTTGAGTGCCACCGGAGCTCTGGCGGTGCAGCTGGTATAGCGAAAGCAGTTAATGATGCTAGTGCTGCTAAGCATCAATTGACAGAAAGTAAACGCCATAATAAAATAATAGAAGCTATCGCTTTGGGTAAAGGACTTTATCTTAAACCGTACAAAAAGGGTATGAGTTTGCATTTAAAACCACAAAAAAACGCATAAAGCTACCACATCGAACACTCACCGACGCTGACCTAATAAAGTATGCTAAGGTCCTGAAGATTCCATATTTTCAAGGGTTATATTTTTACATGCGAAATGAATTGCCGAAAAGTGGCCCTCGAAAAAAAGAAACGGCTATTGTAAATCTTGATGATAAGGATGGTCCTGGAACACATTGGGTTGCATACATGATGAAAAATAATGATGTTTCATACTTCGACAGTTTTGGCAACCTTTAACCGCCACATGATTTAATGAAATATTTCGGTGTTGGTAGCACTGTACAATACAATCATGAAAATTATCAAAATTACGATACAGTTATATGTGGTCACTTGTGTCTCAAATTTCCCAGTGGATATCTGTAAAGGTGTTCCATCACGTTTTGAGCCATCCGTTAAATATCAACCGCCATGGGTGATTCTTTCACGCTAACTGTATCAGGAACGAGCTCCATCCTGGAGGCTCACTATTTTCCTCCTGTTGAACTATCACCACCGAAAAATTACACTCTCGGACTCGTTGAATTGCTCACCTTCAATTCGATTCCAAATATCGACGTTCGAAAGATCAAGTTCTATATGGGGCTAGAAGTAGTCGCCATTCCCACTGCAAGTTATGAAATTGAAGATATCGAGAGTTACTTGCAGAGGGCACTGTCTCACAAAAATATCTCTATTAATTTGAAACCTAACAACAATACTCTATGCAGCAAAGTCAAGTGTGATCACGAAATAAATTTTATACCCAATGACTCCATTGGTCGATTGTTGGGCTTCGCACCACGACGCTTGGAAGCTAATGTCACGCACAAATCTGACTTGCCAGTGGCCATTCGCAAAGTAAACTCTCTTCGAGTTGAGTGCAATATTACAGCGGGCGCTTATATAAACGAGCAACGAGTGCACACCATCCATGAATTTTTCTCAATCGTTCCACCTGGATATAAGATCATTGAGGTGCCATCGCACGCCATTTACCTTCCGATCGCTGTGCAGTCAATAGATCATCTCCAACTGAAACTTGTGGATCAAGACGGAGAATTCGTAAATTTTCGAGGTGAAACTATAACAAGAAGGTTGCACGGGAGATATTCGTGATGGGTATAGTGTTTGACACCAAAGTTGGGCACAGTTATAAGAGTGAATCAACATGCCGAAGGACAGTCAGTCGTCGAGCACCTCTCACGAAGCTAGCACATCAAAACGTTCAGTTCTTGGAGAGTCTGGGTCTGAATGTTACACGAAGCCACGAAAAAGACGGAAGAAGAAAATAAAAATTTATATCTGTTGCATCGCATGCTTTATAGCATGGAAAAAATGCTAAACATACAACAACCAATTGTGTTTGATGAGTCAATCTCACATTATGAGTCTCATGTACACCGACCGTTTGCCTCGGCATCCTTCAACAACAACGATGAAATTCGAATTGCTGTTCAGCATCAGGACTTATGCTTGTGGCCAAGCAAAAGTTCATTGCACCTGCATGGAGAATTGAACAAAGTTGATGGAACTGCTGTTCGACATACAAAATTGATTAACAATGACATTTGTCACTTGTTCGAAGAAATTCGTTATGAGCTAAATGCTATCGAGATAGATCGTAATAAAAATCTCGGTCTGACAACTCTCATGAAGAATTATCTATCTCAAGGTCCAGGACAAATACCTCTGTTGGAAAACGCTGATTGGCTCATCGGTGATAATGATGCTGCAAAATTGACTCATGAAAACGGTTATTTTGACCTATCGATACCACTCAATTTTATACTAGGATTCGCTGAGGATTATCACCGAATCATCGTTAACGCTAAGCACGAGTTGATCCTTATGTTATATCCGCAGAAGCTCAGTTAGCTACTCTGAGTACTGCGGGAGCTGTTTGCTCAAAGGTTTTCGGGATTAACCCAGTAAAGGGTTGAAACCCAAGTGAATTATAAAAGCACGATTTATTATATCGATATTAATAACAATAGTTTGTTCGAGATTATTTACCAATAGTTGTGAAGTACACTCTGTACGCTCTTCTTCCTTCCGAAGAGAGTATATATTTTACGATGTAATTAACTGACCGTAACGTTGTTCAGATTCAAATCAGACTGCTGAATGCCTGCTCGTGGTCTCTTATATAGGGGCAAGAGTAGGCATGTCAGCTTAATTTTTACAATGTCAGCTATTTTGCAATTGTTTAAACAATTATTGCTTCCGGGTTTCCGATATTTCCCAATAGCTGACTCGGCTAATTACTTGCTAATTTCTTAAATGCTATTTGTTACTTCCGTGTTTCGCAATGCGTCGCGCGCTCGCTTCTTCGGTATTTCGCAATGCGTTGTGTGCTCGTTGCATACCGCGATTATTGGGTAATCGCATTCCCCGAATAATTGGGCGTTGACCCGGGGTACAACATCCCTCCCCCCTAAGGAGGAAAAGAAATTTACAATTTCTTTTAGTTCGTCTCCGGCGAGATATATTTTTTAATGTACCCCGTGCTTCAGGTTTTTAGGCTTTTCTTGGGTTATTTATTAAACGGTGGAATATGCGCGGCCAGTGTAGCGTGGAAGCGGCCTCCGAAGTTGCTGATGATGGCGGGTTGATGTCCGGTGGAGTGCTTAGCACGTCGTTTCGTGCTGGGCATATTATATTATTATATTATATTAGCTGGACATGTCGCAATTTTTTCGTGCATTGTGACTACGACCACTATCGGCTTCAATTCGTTCTGTCGTTATGGATCTACCAGCGTATAAGGTAAGTCTCTTGGAATTTTTTATGTTACCGAGACGTCTGCTTTGGACGATTTTGAAATCTCCGTTTTACCTCTTTTTTTCAGAGGAGGCGTGTTGTACTGTGCTGTTGGGAGGCATCCTGCAGCCCGGAGGAGAGCTCGGAGGCTGCGCCCTGTCGTTCCCCGAGCCCGGAGGTTGAAATCGTCGAGGTCGTGGGGGACGTTGGTACCGGGTCGGCAGTTTCCCCTTAGCCGGAGGTCATCGACCTGGTTTCCGATGGGGAATCCGATGGAGGTTCCTTCCGGGCATCCTCTGTTTCCTCGGCCGAGGATTCGTTGTTCGATCTCCTGGACGAGGATTCATTTTCCGATCTCCTCGACGGGGATTCGTTTTCGGATCTCCTTGACGAGGATTTGTTCTCAGAGATCGATTCGTCCGCCAACGAAGACTCGCCTCCGCCGACCACTGGGGATTTTGGGCTGCAGTCGGGTACGCTGATCCCTGGGACTGCGGCTTGCCATTCGGTGTCGACCTAGGCCTCGTTACTCCTTCACAACCGGTATTCGATGTGTGGCCGGTCCAGGATCCCGGGTCTGGCTATCGGCCGGCGGGTGCCTCGGACTCGGAGTCGGAGGTCGTTGACGACGAGGATCCGATATCGCGGATGTGGCGTGCCGAGCGGGGCGAGATGAATTGGCATCGGGCTCAGTGATATTGACCGCCGCGGCCCAATCTCTTCGATGAATGTTGTTATTATTATTTGTAGTAATTTTTTTTGTTTATGTTTTTTTATATATATTGTTTTCAATAAATGTTTGTTAACATTTTCCGTGCTTTCCCTTTCCAACTTCCTTTTCGTTTATAACTTCCTTTTCGTTGCGGGTTTAGGTTAAGCGGCACGAGGCATGCGTACGGCCTCTGATTTCGCCCTTCGATACAGGGCATTAATGATAATATAGCCGGCGAGTGCGAAGAGGGCGACAGCACCGAGAGAATATTGTCCTACCAGGTGGTATAACGACGTGGGATTCCTCGTTTCATGCGGGGTAGTTCGGTCCAAGTTTTCGTATCTGGATGCCGACTTCGTTTAATTCCCGCGGATTGGTCACTGCGTGCTCGAACGTTGTCTTCCGGATTTCGCTTATTGTCCTCGAAAATTCTTCCTCCTCGACGGGGAGCAGAGTGAGGTTGTAGCTCGGTACATAGCAGGTGTCATTTACCCGTTGCTTCCATCGTCTCACCGTCTCGAGTTTGAAGGCCGCCGTGGTGACTGTGCATCGTTCCTGGAGGATCACTAGCCACGCGCCGTGTAGTATTTCCTGCCGCGTCGGCTTTCCCTGGCAGCCGACGCTCGCCGTCTCGTCGCTCGGTGATATGTACAGCCATTGCCCCGGCTGACGCATACCCATCACGAGTGTCTGTGTGAAGCGTATGATTTTCTTCGGACAATGTTGTCCGCGACCTACCGCACCCTCGACGTATAGTCGTATGCCGCATGGCGCATCTTCGTTGATCGCCATGACTGGGGGTCGGGGTTTGCAGTAATATTTGTCGTCGGCCGTCTTGCATGCTTCGAGGTCTCGCTCTGACATCCAGATGTATTGCCGGTTCTTCCGGTCTATTACAGCGAGATCCTCCGTGGTATCTATGTAATAATATGTGTTGTTGCTTCCCCTCCGCGGGAGAGAATACACATAATTTAGGTTGTATTCGGACGATCCGACGAGGGGAATTTCCAGGATGAGAGTCACCACTCTCTCTTTCCGGTAAGCCCGAGCCGTTGCCAGGCGGAGTATGGCTGCCGCGTTATTTCGAGCGATGGGGCGCGGGAAGCTGTGTCCTCTCGGTAGATGTGGCAACGCCTCCGTCAGGTATTTCGTGAGGGTGGCCGGTGTCACGGTTGAAGCACTCACAGTGCCGGATGCCACCTCGGAGAATAATTCGGTCATTTTATCTACCTCCCGCAGGTATGCTTCGACGGAGGCTTCGATTAGCGTCAGGCCTTCGTAGAAATGTTGTCTGTCCGTAATGCGTCGGTTTGGTTCTGAAAATAACCGTCCACGGTGTGTACCATTGCGAACAATTTTTGTAGATTTCTTTGTGATGCTGGCGAGGTTTCGTTGAACATTTCTATCGTTGTTTCCACGACCTGCAGCTGTTTTTTCATGCCTTCTTTTAGCGTATCCTGTGTATCTCGGATGGCCGCGATTTCTGCTTCGAGCCGTTCCCCGTTGTCGGCGTCCATGTTGCCAGTTATGGCTTTTAGCACCGTTCCGAGTCCGTTAATTAGTCCTCGGCGTTTCCGGCTCGGTTCTACCCCGATGAGATCCTGCACGACTCCCACATTTTCCTCTATTATTGCCGAGAGTCGTACCAGGTGTTCCAGCATTTCGGTGCAGTGTCCGTCGGGGCTCCCAAATTTTACGCATTTTTCCTGAACGTAGTGGAGCGGGGTTTTTATCCGGTGCTCCATGTATGCCATGTTTCGCAGGTTCATGCGTATTGCCAGTGTCCAGACGTTGGTGTATGGGTATAGCGATCCGACCTTTTCGAAGTATAGCCCTGGGGCGTTTTCGAATCTTTGTGTGGTGTACAGCCGTTCCGTGGGAGGGGCCACGGCCTGTGCGTCGATCACCAGCAGCCTGGAATTTTATTTATTTATTTATTTGTTTTATTTTTATTGATTTTTTTTTTCTATTGCGAAGCGTTGTCGGATACCGGTGACCGTCCCGTGGGTTTTTTTTTTTTCTATTCGTCCACGTAGTTTCTTAGACGGTCTACATGCACTTTTACCGTCCGTCGTCCTTGGCGGAGGGTGTAATTGCACGGCGGGTGTACCTCCTCGATGGGATACGGTCCGATCCACTTCGGGGTTAATTTTGCTGGGCGTCCCCGACGCACGGTTTCGTCGTGTAATAATACACGGTCTCCGACCTTGATCTTTATTTATTTTGCCTTCCGGTCGTACTGTTCCTTGGCTTTTTCTTTTGCTCCTTTAGGTTGTCGTGCGCTGTAGACCAGGCCGCGCGTAGACGTTCCCGTAGTTCTTGCACATAATCGTCGTACGCGTACGTGGGCCTGGGTTCCCTTTTAAGGGCCGTTGGTAGCGCTGCGTTGTCGCCGTAGATCAGGCAGTGCGGCGTAAATCCCGTTGCCGTGCGGGGCGTCGTGTTATACGTAAACATGGCGTAGGGTAGCCATTCGTCCCAATTTCCTTGATCTTGATCAATTTCTTGATCTTCATCAAGAATTTCTTGATTTTCATCAACCGAATACCCTTAAGGTATTCGGCGAGAGTCCTGTGCGAGCGTTCGAGTCCCCCATTCGACTCGGGGTGGTATGCTGTTGTTTGTATTTTTTCTATACGTAGTAATTTGCATACCCCCTTAAAGATTGCGCTCAGAAAATTCGTGCCTTGGTCGGTAACTATGGTTTCTGGTGTCCCGTACCGACATACTATTTCTTTTGCGAACGCTTTCGCAACCTCGTTTGCTTGCTGGTTTTCCAGCGGTATGACTACGCTGTATTTCGTAAGCAAGTCCTGGAACGTTAGAATATATTTATTTCTCGCTTCTGTTTCGGGTAGTGGGCCTACGATGTCCATGGCGCATTTTTGAGAGGCTCGGGTAGGTGTGTCGGTAATGACTAACGGCGCCTTTGTTGCCGGCCGAATTTTATTGCGTTGGCACTTGTCGCAGTAGCCCACGTATTCTTCTACGTCTTTTCGCATCCCGGGCCAGTTGTACCTTAGTTTTATTCGTGCGAACATTCTTGTGATTCCTGATGTCCTCCAAGGGGTTCGTCGTGGTGCTCGTGAAGTATTTTAACTTTTTCCTCCTCGCTCGGACAGTCCTTGTCCGAGCACTTTTGTTCGTACTCCTTTTCGCGCGGCGCGTCGGGCGGACCGTCCGCGGACTCGTACTCCTGGCTGACCGTTGCTTCGTGCGGGCGGGTCTCGCCGTCGCTGTCCGTGCCGCTGCATACTTGCTCGGTCTCCTTGGGTGCGTGTGACAGGGTTACCACACATATGCAGCTAAGAGCATCCGCGTTGGTATTTTGCTTAGCCGCCTTGTACTGAACGTCGACCTCATGCTCCGATAATTTTATTTCCCAGCGCATGAGTCTCGACCCAGGGTCTTTGACACTGAATAGCCACGTTAGTGGTTTATGATCGGTTACTACGGTGAACCGAGTGACGTATACATACGGGCGAAACTGTGCAATTCCCCATACGATTGCCTAAAGTTCTTTTTCCGTGGTCGTATAGTTTTGCTCGGCTTTATTTAGCGTTCGGCTGGCGTAGCAGATGGGTAGGTCTTCGCCGATTGGCCCTTGCGATAGTATGGCCCCGATGGCCTTGTCCGATGCGTCGGTAGTAACCACGAAGGGCCTCTCGAAGTCCGGATATTGGAGCACGGGGGCGGTCGTTAGTGCGTTTTTCAGGTTCTCTATGGCCTGTTCGTGCTTCGCCGTCCACTCGAATTTAATATCTTTTCTTGTTAGCTCCGTTAAGGGCTTGGCGACCTTTGAGAAGTCCCGTATAAATTTACGGTAGTACCCTGCTAGCCCTAGGAAGGGCTGCACTCCCTTGGCGTCTCGGGGTGTCGGAAAATTCCGTACGCAGGTCACTAATGCTGGATCCGGGTGTACCCCCTCGCTAAAGATTATATGCCCGAGGTGACGCGTTTCCAGTCGTAGGAACCGGCACTTGGCCGGTTGAAGAGCTAGTTCGCTTCTCTTAAGCGTTCAAACACCTCACAGAGCCGTTCGTTGTGTTCTGACAAATTAGCTCCGAATATTACGATTTCGTCGAGGTAAACATAGGATTTTAGCCCTTCGAGCCCATTTTTTAGTCCGAAGGGCATACGCGTATACTCGAAATGCCCTTGGGGCGCGGAGAAGGCCGTTTTTTCTCTGTCCTCTTCTGCCATCGGAATTTGGTCAAAACCCGAGGCAAGGTCGAGCGTCGTAAAATAATGCGCTCGACCCAGCTGGTCTAATATTTCCGCGATATGTGGTAGCGGGTATGAGTCGCCGACGGTGACTTCATTCAGTTTGCGGAAGTCCACGACTACGCCCATTTTTATTTCTCCTGCTGCGTCAAGTTTTTTCGCGACGACTAATAACGGCGCATTCCATTGACTTCGACTTGGTTGAATAATGCCGTCCCTTAACATCCCTTTCATTTGTTCCTGTACTTCCCTTTTGTACGCTTTCGGTAAGCGGTAAGGATGTACATTTATAGGTCGTGCCCCGGGCTCGAGGGGGGATGCTGTGTTCCACCATGTTGGTACAGGGCAGCTGGTCTCCTTCGAGATGGAATATATCCGCGACCTCGTCGCATATTTCTACTAACGAGCTCGCTTCCTCCTCGTTGAGGTGTGAGGTATCAATTTCTTTTCGCAGTTTCTCGAGTCGTGTGCCGCTCGCCCCCGTGCTGACGGTGCAAATTCCGCGAGTCGTGGTGGCGAGTGCGCCGGGCAGTTCCCCTGCTGAGGCCAGCGGCTCGAGTGTCACGGCGGGCCGTTCGACGCGGACGTATTCCGTCGTTGTGTTTACAAGACTTACTACACAGCTGTGACCTTGAGGCGAAGTCACACATGCTCCGAGTATAATGCCCTCGGATACGTTACGTCGCTCGACGATTCCTTCGTCGGTGCTTAGCGTTGATACATACGCAATGCTCTCACTCCGTGGCGGCAAAGTTATACTCAAACTTCCTACCACAAGAGGCATGCAGTGCCCTTCGATCCTTATCATTTCTCCTCTGAGTATGTCGACCTGTTTTTCTCTAATAAAGTCCATACCGAGGAGACCCTGCGTATGTATCTGGAGATTCCGGGGTATTACGTGAAACCAATGTTTCACGGACCCGTTCGGCGTATCAAGCTCCACGAGGGCGGCATAGTACGCGTTCAGCGAGCCACCCCCGAGTCCTGTCAGTGCGACCGCCGTTTTTCGGCGGGCGTGTCGTTTTGTAACACGTCTTCGTGTATTAGGCTCACTTGAGCCCCGGTGTCGGCCTTCAGGGTCAGCATACCCTCGACGCTAGACGGAGACTTAATGTGGAAGTCGCTGGCCGACGCATGTGGCCCCGGCGACTCTATCGCATAGACGCTGACCTTCTTGAGGGGTTCGTTTGGTACCCGACGATTTTCCCCTCGAAACGATGCCACCGTGAGCAGTCCTGTAATCGGTATCCGGGCTATCCCCTCAGGCGATGTTGCCTCGATTGTATAGATATTGACCCCCTTTAAGGGCCAGTTGGTGGCGGTGACGGTGTCAACGCGGAACGCCCCTACGGTCCCTTCCTGTGTTGCCTGTCCGCTGAGTTGTTCCTTCTTCGGCTCGGCGGATTTTTTATTATTATTTTTGTTTTTTTTTTATTTTCAGCCTGCTTACGTGACCGGCAATATTTCCATAAGTGACCGGTTTTTTTACAATAATTGCACGTGAGACTCGCGACGTTTACTTCCATCTGCGTGGGAGGCTCTGTCTTCCAGATCGGCAATTTTCTTACCTGCCGATCTTACACCCTTTTTCTTACCTGCCGCGCCTAGCGACTGTCGGGGGTGACCTCCCCCGTTGCCGCCTACGCTCGGGCGTGCCCCTCCCGGCCGCCCTAAGGTCATTTTTTTCGACTTCGATGGCCCCCACGACGGCGTCGTATAGCCCTTGGTAGTTGCGGGAGCGAACGATGGTCTGGATTTCCTTTTTTAACCCGTTTTCGAAATTCATCCGTGCGCTTTTCCGGATTGCTTCGCCTATGGCACGGGCGCCACGTTGATCGGCTCCTTCGCATAGCTTCTCGATGACTTCCACCGTGAGGGTCTCGACCCGAGTAGCATACGTGGAGACGTTTTCTTTTGCGTCTTGACGTAGCGTGCAAAATTGGTATTGCAAGAAGACGAGTGACTCGCGTTTCCCGTACAATGCTTCCAGCTCGGTGCGTAAATCGTCTAATGTTATGATCGTCTTGTGTCCCATTTCCCGCGTCGCTCGATCTTCTAATTTGCTGCTCCGTATCAACGAGAGAAGGGTAGACAGTTGTCTGGGTCTTACCATCCCCCATACGGCTTCGCAGGATAATATGAAGCTGTCAAGTTTTGTTGGATCGTTCCCATCGAACGTTTTAATGTTTCGGAGGGCGGAACCGAGGTCCAAGTATTCCGGTCCATCCTCATCCGCCATCGTCACCCTGCTTTGGTGACGAGGGGGCGAATGTTTGGGGGGGGGGGGGAAGCATCCCCTCGCCCCCCTTTCGGCCTTCCAGGACGAAGTCCCTCACTGTTTGGTCCATTGCCGTGAGTCGCTCGGCCGTGGAGTGACCGTGTTCGTGTCCCCTTCGCCGGCCACCCCGGCCCTCCAGGACGAAATTCCTCATCGTTTCTTCCATTGCTGCGAGTCGCTCGGTCGTGGAATCTTCATGTGCGTGTTTCGTTGGCTAGAGCGTTGCCACCGATCGCTCTTTGGCCATGTGCGTGCACATTTCTTGAATCAGCTGTTCCAGCTGAGCGACCCGTTGCCCTACCTTATCCCCGGCATCGGACCGGTCGTGCCCTTGCGAGGGATCGTCGGACTCTTCCCCCTCGTCCACGGGCTTGAGCGTAGGGAAGAGGGTCCGACGGGTCTTTTGGAAGGTTGGTTGGGCGAAGAGTTGTATCTCTTGGCCCACCTCCTCTGCAGTCCCCAGTACTCCATTCTCGATATCCCAGTTGGGGGCTGCCTGCTCGCGCTGCGTGCTCCGCATACGGTTCATTTCGTCGGTAACCATGGCCGGGGTAACTTCCCCCCACCGCGGAGCGAACATGCGTACGTCGACGTCCTCCCATCCGGTTCTATTCCCGAAAGAGGATCCTCTCTGGGTGTTCACCCGGGCCAACGGGTTCGGGGTGCCCTCCCGTTCCCGTAGCAAATCCCTTAGAGGGCTGTCGCTTGGTCCCTGTCGGGATTGGTCCGTAATTTCCCCCAAGACCCGTTCAAGGCTTCCCGCGGCTCGCAGCGCGACGGCCCCCGGATCCTGTTCCTGCCCCGGTTGGCCCTGGTTGCCTTCGTGGTCCGCCCGAACTCTTGTCGACGATGCTCGACCTTGGTTCACGGAACTCTCTCTCTCGTGGACAGTCTTGTTTTACCACACTACGCGGAGACTTTACAACTTCGTATTAGCGATTTAAATCCTGGGTTTATTGTGGTAGATTTATTTTAATAATTCACTCTGGATATCTCACCGCTGCCACCAATATTATATCCGCAAAAGCTCAGTTAGCTACTCTGAGTACTGCGGGAGCCGTTAGCTCAAAGGTTTTCGGGATTTCTCCAGTGAAGGGTTGAAACCCAAATGAATTATAAAAGCACGATTTATTATATCAATTGTGACGTGATTTTTCGATCACCAGTAGTATGCGGTGCACTATGGCGACCCCCACTCCTATCCCCACTCCCATCCCCACTCTTTTTCCCCCACTCCGCGGCAGTCCGAAATTTTTTTCGGGCAGCCGCGGTGTGCGGGGATAAGAGGTGTAGGGGGTGGGAGGGGGGATAGAGTGTTTGGAGTCGTCATAGCGCACCGCTGAGTGTATATAAAAAATGTGGCCAATAATTGGGGGGTGGCCAAGGACTGGATGGGGTGGCCAATAACTGTGCAGCAGTGGTAACTGCATGGCACAGTGATTGGCAGCCGGCCAATAATTGAGTGGCCAATGACTGTGCGGGTTGCCAATCGCCGTGTGACAGGTGTGTGGCTGTAGGGCACAGTGATTGGCACACCGATTATTCGCCGAGGCGACGGTCAATTAAAAGTTATTAAATAAAATAAAATGTTTAATATTTGTTTAAAAACAATCTTTAATTTTACCTTTTAATTTATTCCAAGATACGTAGCTGAGGCAGTTTTCTCGTATCACGCATGTTTTTTTATTACGTGTCCCGCACTCCTGTTTTTTTCACCTATCCCGCGCGCACTCCTGTTTATCCCGCAACTATTGTTTTTCACTCCTGTTTATTCTCACTCACAAACACTATGGCGTTAACGTTCGGTGTCGTCGACGTCGTTGCCGTCGTCTTCGTCATCCTCGCCGCCACTGATGATCATCTCGACGAAACCCTCGTCGTCGAGATAGTCGTTGTCGAAGGCGTTGTCGTTATCGTTGTTGAAGCGTTGAGCGACGAGAACTGCGATATCCCGCCGTTCTCTGTCGAATAGTTTTATTATATATGGGCGATTGGCACGGCGACGTGTGATCACTATGGCCAGCAGCCCGTCGCCAGCACATACCTCCTCCACCAACGACTCGGCACCACCTGATGAGTTGATGTGATCGAGACCGCGCAAATGACACTCGATGCACAGGGCTGGTATCCCGGCACATAAAGAATTTGGGTGCTGGAGAAAAAAAATCTCGAAAAAATCCGAGCGCCCCTCGTCCACTAAAAACACTTCGGAATATCCGTCCTGCACATCGAAATAAATAATCTCACCAGGCACCGCACAGCCATGTCGAACTACGACGCAGGACATACCGATATATAATTGTTCCAGCGTAATTCCCGAGCCTTCCCCGTTGATATTATAATACTCCTGTAGCAGTTTTTGTAACTGCTCGTACGTACTCTGCATATCCGCGAAGCGTACTTGCAAACTATTTGCACAAATCACTTCAACCACTGTACATAAAAATTCTTCACCCACAACGCCGTCTTCGTATCGCGGATACATTTTCGAAAAAATTCGGTGCGCTTAGAAAAAATGTAACGGTGTACGCGACACGAACTCCGAAGAAAGACTGTCGATAAAAGACGCTAGACACACGTCCGCGGCTGCATCATCTGCGAGGCGAACGCAGATCTGTGAATACACGGTCAGCAATATTGCACGTGTTCCTCGCGGTTCACAGTCAAGCGCAGCAGGAGGACCTGAACGCATGGGAACATGTATGCTGTGAGCGCGGTGACTCGCACCTCTGGACGATAGCAACAGATGTGCACGACGCGAGGACACCTGCAAATGCAGCATCAGCAGTACGCCGTCGATGAAGGTCGCGCGCTCGACGGCACGTGTCCCCAAGCGCGAGCCGCTCGCCCCCTGCGAGCGCAGGAAGTCGCGAATGCGTCGTCTGCAATATTGCAGGCGCTCTTTCAGGTTCACGGTCGAGCGTGATGCGATGCATGTGTATAGGTAATGGATGAGTTTAGACAACCGGATGAAACGCTCATACGAGAACCGGATGAAGCATTTATATGATACCACGGAATCAAACCGTGGGTAAATCTTTTATACGGACCACCTGTCTATCTCCTGTGATACCCGTATCATATATCTCGCTGAATATCGTGAGAAACTGTATTTGCACGCTCACGATCACGCGTTATTATAGGTATGAAAAAAAGTGCAAATCAATAAAATTTTGAACATAAGTCTTTATGCTACAGAGCCGTCACATATCACTCAGAAATATAGAATTTAGTCAATCGGTCAGTCAGTCATAAGGCAACCAACGAGAGTACTGCATTACCGATTGATAATGGCAGATTACGCAGTTCGCGCGAGTATTCGCGATTTTTTAAATTAGTTACGTTGCACAGTATTCATCTCAGACGCCGCTGCAATGATCAGTGGTGCGAAAAAAACGTCGAGAAATAAATAAAAAATTACTCAGAGAATTTCACAACTGAAGGAAATGACCATCGAACGATGAATACGATACAAAAACAATGAAGTTATGAATCCCTAAATATAAAAAATTTTCAGATGCAGATATCTGTATGAGTCATGACATAACTTGCTTGATAAACGTCCGAGAAGTTTTCTCAAAAAAGTAGCCATTCATTATTAATTACCCCATCGATTCGTCTTTGGGTGATCGATGTATTTCATCGGGTGGCCGAGTTGAATCAATGCGCAACGAACGAACGAACGAACGAACGAACGAACGAACGAACGAACGAACGAACGAACGAACGAACGAACGAACGAACGAACGAACGAACGAACGAACGAACGAACGAACGAACGAACGAACGAACGAACGAACGAACGAACGAACGAACGAACGAACGAACGAACGAACGAACGAACGAACGAACGAACGAACGAACGAACGAACGAACGAACGAACGAACGAACGAACGAACGAACGAACGAACGAACGAACGAACGAACGAACGAACGAACGAACGAACGAACGAACGAACGAACGAACGAACGAACGAACGAACGAACGAACGAACGAACGAACGAACGAACGAACGAACGAACGAACGAACGAACGAACGAACGAACGAACGAACGAACGAACGAACGAACGAACGAACGAACGAACGAACGAACGAACGAACGAACGAACGAACGAACGAACGAACGAACGAACGAACGAACGAACGAACGAACGAACGAACGAACGAACGAACGAACGAACGAACGAACGAACGAACGAACGAACGAACGAACGAACGAACGAACGAACGAACGAACGAACGAACGAACGAACGAACGAACGAACGAACGAACGAACGAACGAACGAACGAACGAACGAACGAACGAACGAACGAACGAACGAACGAACGAACGAACGAACGAACGAACGAACGAACGAACGAACGAACGAACGAACGAACGAACGAACGAACGAACGAACGAACGAACGAACGAACGAACGAACGAACGAACGAACGAACGAACGAACGAACGAACGAACGAACGAACGAACGAACGAACGAACGAACGAACGAACGAACGAACGAACGAACGAACGAACGAACGAACGAACGAACGAACGAACGAACGAACGAACGAACGAACGAACGAACGAACGAACGAACGAACGAACGAACGAACGAACGAACGAACGAACGAACGAACGAACGAACGAACGAACGAACGAACGAACGAACGAACGAACGAACGAACGAACGAACGAACGAACGAACGAACGAACGAACGAACGAACGAACGAACGAACGAACGAACGAACGAACGAACGAACGAACGAACGAACGAACGAACGAACGAACGAACGAACGAACGAACGAACGAACGAACGAACGAACGAACGAACGAACGAACGAACGAACGAACGAACGAACGAACGAACGAACGAACGAACGAACGAACGAACGAACGAACGAACGAACGAACGAACGAACGAACGAACGAACGAACGAACGAACGAACGAACGAACGAACGAACGAACGAACGAACGAACGAACGAACGAACGAACGAACGAACGAACGAACGAACGAACGAACGAACGAACGAACGAACGAACGAACGAACGAACGAACGAACGAACGAACGAACGAACGAACGAACGAACGAACGAACGAACGAACGAACGAACGAACGAACGAACGAACGAACGAACGAACGAACGAACGAACGAACGAACGAACGAACGAACGAACGAACGAACGAACGAACGAACGAACGAACGAACGAACGAACGAACGAACGAACGAACGAACGAACGAACGAACGAACGAACGAACGAACGAACGAACGAACGAACGAACGAACGAACGAACGAACGAACGAACGAACGAACGAACGAACGAACGAACGAACGAACGAACGAACGAACGAACGAACGAACGAACGAACGAACGAACGAACGAACGAACGAACGAACGAACGAACGAACGAACGAACGAACGAACGAACGAACGAACGAACGAACGAACGAACGAACGAACGAACGAACGAACGAACGAACGAACGAACGAACGAACGAACGAACGAACGAACGAACGAACGAACGAACGAACGAACGAACGAACGAACGAACGAACGAACGAACGAACGAACGAACGAACGAACGAACGAACGAACGAACGAACGAACGAACGAACGAACGAACGAACGAACGAACGAACGAACGAACGAACGAACGAACGAACGAACGAACGAACGAACGAACGAACGAACGAACGAACGAACGAACGAACGAACGAACGAACGAACGAACGAACGAACGAACGAACGAACGAACGAACGAACGAACGAACGAACGAACGAACGAACGAACGAACGAACGAACGAACGAACGAACGAACGAACGAACGAACGAACGAACGAACGAACGAACGAACGAACGAACGAACGAACGAACGAACGAACGAACGAACGAACGAACGAACGAACGAACGAACGAACGAACGAACGAACGAACGAACGAACGAACGAACGAACGAACGAACGAACGAACGAACGAACGAACGAACGAACGAACGAACGAACGAACGAACGAACGAACGAACGAACGAACGAACGAACGAACGAACGAACGAACGAACGAACGAACGAACGAACGAACGAACGAACGAACGAACGAACGAACGAACGAACGAACGAACGAACGAACGAACGAACGAACGAACGAACGAACGAACGAACGAACGAACGAACGAACGAACGAACGAACGAACGAACGAACGAACGAACGAACGAACGAACGAACGAACGAACGAACGAACGAACGAACGAACGAACGAACGAACGAACGAACGAACGAACGAACGAACGAACGAACGAACGAACGAACGAACGAACGAACGAACGAACGAACGAACGAACGAACGAACGAACGAACGAACGAACGAACGAACGAACGAACGAACGAACGAACGAACGAACGAACGAACGAACGAACGAACGAACGAACGAACGAACGAACGAACGAACGAACGAACGAACGAACGAACGAACGAACGAACGAACGAACGAACGAACGAACGAACGAACGAACGAACGAACGAACGAACGAACGAACGAACGAACGAACGAACGAACGAACGAACGAACGAACGAACGAACGAACGAACGAACGAACGAACGAACGAACGAACGAACGAACGAACGAACGAACGAACGAACGAACGAACGAACGAACGAACGAACGAACGAACGAACGAACGAACGAACGAACGAACGAACGAACGAACGAACGAACGAACGAACGAACGAACGAACGAACGAACGAACGAACGAACGAACGAACGAACGAACGAACGAACGAACGAACGAACGAACGAACGAACGAACGAACGAACGAACGAACGAACGAACGAACGAACGAACGAACGAACGAACGAACGAACGAACGAACGAACGAACGAACGAACGAACGAACGAACGAACGAACGAACGAACGAACGAACGAACGAACGAACGAACGAACGAACGAACGAACGAACGAACGAACGAACGAACGAACGAACGAACGAACGAACGAACGAACGAACGAACGAACGAACGAACGAACGAACGAACGAACGAACGAACGAACGAACGAACGAACGAACGAACGAACGAACGAACGAACGAACGAACGAACGAACGAACGAACGAACGAACGAACGAACGAACGAACGAACGAACGAACGAACGAACGAACGAACGAACGAACGAACGAACGAACGAACGAACGAACGAACGAACGAACGAACGAACGAACGAACGAACGAACGAACGAACGAACGAACGAACGAACGAACGAACGAACGAACGAACGAACGAACATTTTTCTCATCAACGAGAAAAATTCTTTCATTAGCGGATTCTTTTTCATCGTCAAATTTTATCTCATCAAAGATTTTTTCTCATCAAAGAATTTTTCTCATCAAAGAATGTCTGATCAAAGAATTTTTCTCATCACAGAATGTCTCTGATCAAAGAATTTTTCTGATTTTTTTCACATCAAAGAATTTTTCACATCAAAGAATTTTTCACATCAAAGAATTTTTCACATCAAAGAATTTTTCACATCAAAGAATTTTTCACATCAAAGAATTTTTCACATCAAAGAATTTTTCACATCAAAGAATTTTTCACATCAAAGAATTTTTCACATCAAAGAATTTTTCACATCAAAGAATTTTTCACATCAAAGAATTTTTCACATCAAAGAATTTTTCACATCAAAGAATTTTTCACATCAAAGAATTTTTCACATCAAAGAATTTTTCACATCAAAGAATTTTTCACATCAAAGAATTTTTCACATCAAAGAATTTTTCACATCAAAGAATTTTTCACATCAAAGAATTTTTCACATCAAAGAATTTTTCACATCAAAGAATTTTTCACATCAAAGAATTTTTCTCGACACTGAATTTTTCTCGACACTGAATTTTTCTCGTCAAAGAATTTATCTCATTCAAGAATTTTTCGCATGCGACTCTGTGGCGCGTGCCGCTGCGCTCACACCTACAATTATAATTTTTCTCGTAAGACAATTACAATTTTTTAATTACATTGATTTCGTAGTGGTTCGTAGCTCGTGTGCTTCTTCTTGAATGCTATTAGATACAAAAAAAGCGCTGACGACACCCACATGTATATTCGCGAAGATGCTACTGTCATATGATTTTCAGTGTCTGTAAAATTGCACGTGTCCACAAAAGTACACGTGGTGATTCATAGTTCGTGCTCTTCTTCTTCTCGCTGACGCTGTTCGTTAATCTGATTCGCATCCCCACTCGTAATCGTTAAGATACGGTGGGGGAACGTAACTCTCTTCGAGATATTCTTCTTCGCATAATAAGTGAGAAGTTGACAGTTAAAGAAGTTAAGTGCGAAGTAGAAGCTGAGTGAATTAATTAAAAAAAAAAAAAAAAAAAAAAATGGAATACGACAAAATCAGTTTGAACTTGGTGAAGGAAGAGCTGGAAGACATAAATACGAGTGATGCGATGATTACAATGGTAGAAGAGGAGCAAGAGCCGAAAAAGAAGGAGAATAAAGCATCGCATACTCCTGGTTACCATAATTTACGTAAGTAAATTAATATTAAAATGATGTGAATTAATCTTTGTGTCATAATGTACGCAGTTTTTCTTTAATTTGTTCTCCATTTATTTCCAAATTTTCATGTAAAAGTGCTCCAGATGTCCAAAAAACCGTTTAGGATATTTATTTGTTATAGATGGTGTACGGTATGCAAACAAACCGGAGGCGCAGTGGTGTCGACTCCGAATGTCCGATTTTGTGCCGCCACCTCCGGATCCGTCGGTACTTCAGCAAATTACGCCTGTTTGTCACGAACGGTGGTTTGTACACAGAATACGATACATGCGGATGGAGGGAGAGTGCGTTATTCGTGCGCAACCCCTGGACCTGCGTCAACAACAGTCGAGGGTGGCAACAAAAATAGGCTCCCGGATCGAAAAAAGAAGATCTCGAAGAGAGCGACGCCCCCCAACGTATCTTAACGATTACGAGTGGGGATTCGAATCATATGAAGGAACAGCGTCGGAAGAAGAAGCACGAGCTACGAATCACTATAAAATTAATGTAGTGACAAAATTGTAATTGACTTACGAGAAATTATCATTATAATGAAGATGTAATACATTTTTTAATCGAACAGCTCGTTTAAATACCATCGGATCCCTCGTCGGTACCTGCGTCTCGTTGTTTATTAGCTGGTTCTTTCGTTCATTCGCTCATATTCTTTCGTTCGTTCTTCCGCTTGGTCATTCGCTCGTTCTTTGCCTTTTTTATTAAATCGTTTCTCTCCAAAGAATGCCTGGTCTTTTTCTCGTCAAAGAATTTTCCTCATCAAAGAATTTTTCACATCAAAGAATTTTTCTCATCAAAGAATTTTTCTCATCAAAGAATTTTTCTCATCAAAGAATTTTTCTCATCAAAGAATTTTTCTCATCAAAGAATTTTTCTCATCAAAGAATTTTTCTCATCAAAGAATTTTTCTCATCAAAGAATTTTTCTCATCAAAGAATTTTTCTCATCAAAGAATTTTTCTCATCAAAGAATTTTTCTCATCAAAGAATTTTTCTCATCAAAGAATTTTTCTCATCAAAGAATTTTTCTCATCAAAGAATTTTTCTCATCAAAGAATTTTTCTCATCAAAGAATTTTTCTCATCAAAGAATTTTTCTCATCAAAGAATTTTTCTCATCAAAGAATTTTTCTCATCAAAGAATTTTTCTCATCAAAGAATTTTTCTCATCAAAGAATTTTTCTCATCAAAGAATTTTTCTCATCAAAGAATTTTTCTCATCAAAGAATTTTTCTCATCAAAGAATTTTTCTCATCAAAGAATTTTTCTCATCAAAGAATTTTTCTCATCAAAGAATTTTTCTCATCAAAGAATTTTTCTCATCAAAGAATTTTTCTCATCAAAGAATTTTTCTCATCAAAGAATTTTTCTCATCAAAGAATTTTTCTCATCAAAGAATTTTTCTCATCAATCGTTCGTTCGTTCGGTTCGTTCGTTCGGTTCGTTCGTTCGGTTCGTTCGTTCGGTTCGTTCGTTCGGTTCGTTCGTTCGGTTCGTTCGTTCGGTTCGTTCGTTCGGTTCGTTCGTTCGGTTCGTTCGTTCGGTTCGTTCGTTCGGTTCGTTCGTTCGGTTCGTTCGTTCGGTTCGTTCGTTCGGTTCGTTCGTTCGGTTCGTTCGTTCGGTTCGTTCGTTCGGTTCGTTCGTTCGGTTCGTTCGTTCGGTTCGTTCGTTCGGTTCGTTCGTTCGGTTCGTTCGTTCGGTTCGTTCGTTCGGTTCGTTCGTTCGGTTCGTTCGTTCGGTTCGTTCGTTCGGTTCGTTCGTTCGGTTCGTTCGTTCGGTTCGTTCGTTCGGTTCGTTCGTTCGGTTCGGTTCGTTCGGTTCGTTCGTTCGGTTCGGTTCGTTCGGTTCGTTCGTTCGGTTCGTTCGTTCGGTTCGTTCGTTCGGTTCGTTCGTTCGGTTCGTTCGTTCGGTTCGTTCGTTCGGTTCGTTCGTTCGGTTCGTTCGTTCGGTTCGTTCGTTCGGTTCGTTCGTTCGGTTCGTTCGTTCGGTTCGTTCGTTCGGTTCGTTCGTTCGGTTCGTTCGTTCGGTTCGTTCGTTCGGTTCGTTCGTTCGGTTCGTTCGTTCGGTTCGTTCGTTCGGTTCGTTCGTTCGGTTCGTTCGTTCGGTTCGTTCGTTCGGTTCGTTCGTTCGGTTCGTTCGTTCGGTTCGTTCGTTCGGTTCGTTCGTTCGGTTCGTTCGTTCGGTTCGTTCGTTCGGTTCGTTCGTTCGGTTCGTTCGTTCGGTTCGTTCGTTCGGTTCGTTCGTTCGGTTCGTTCGTTCGGTTCGTTCGTTCGGTTCGTTCGTTCGGTTCGTTCGTTCGGTTCGTTCGTTCGGTTCGTTCGTTCGGTTCGTTCGTTCGGTTCGTTCGTTCGGTTCGTTCGTTCGGTTCGTTCGTTCGGTTCGTTCGTTCGGTTCGTTCGTTCGGTTCGTTCGTTCGGTTCGTTCGTTCGGTTCGTTCGTTCGGTTCGTTCGTTCGGTTCGTTCGTTCGGTTCGTTCGTTCGGTTCGTTCGTTCGGTTCGTTCGTTCGGTTCGTTCGTTCGGTTCGTTCGTTCGGTTCGTTCGTTCGGTTCGTTCGTTCGGTTCGTTCGTTCGGTTCGTTCGTTCGGTTCGTTCGTTCGGTTCGTTCGTTCGGTTCGTTCGTTCGGTTCGTTCGTTCGGTTCGTTCGTTCGGTTCGTTCGTTCGGTTCGTTCGTTCGGTTCGTTCGTTCGGTTCGTTCGTTCGGTTCGTTCGTTCGGTTCGTTCGTTCGGTTCGTTCGTTCGGTTCGTTCGTTCGGTTCGTTCGTTCGGTTCGTTCGTTCGGTTCGGTTCGTTCGGTTCGTTCGTTCGGTTCGTTCGTTCGGTTCGTTCGTTCGGTTCGTTCGTTCGGTTCGTTCGTTCGGTTCGGTTCGTTCGGTTCGTTCGTTCGGTTCGGTTCGTTCGGTTCGTTCGTTCGGTTCGTTCGTTCGGTTCGTTCGTTCGGTTCGTTCGTTCGGTTCGTTCGTTCGGTTCGTTCGTTCGGTTCGTTCGTTCGGTTCGTTCGTTCGGTTCGTTCGTTCGGTTCGTTCGTTCGGTTCGTTCGTTCGGTTCGTTCGTTCGGTTCGTTCGTTCGGTTCGTTCGTTCGGTTCGTTCGTTCGGTTCGTTCGTTCGGTTCGTTCGTTCGGTTCGTTCGTTCGGTTCGTTCGTTCGGTTCGTTCGTTCGGTTCGTTCGTTCGGTTCGTTCGGTTCGTTCGGTTCGTTCGGTTCGTTCGGTTCGTTCGGTTCGTTCGGTTCGTTCGGTTCGTTCGGTTCGTTCGGTTCGTTCGGTTCGTTCGGTTCGTTCGGTTCGTTCGGTTCGTTCGGTTCGTTCGGTTCGTTCGGTTCGTTCGGTTCGTTCGGTTCGTTCGGTTCGTTCGGTTCGTTCGGTTCGTTCGGTTCGTTCGGTTCGTTCGGTTCGTTCGGTTCGTTCGGTTCGTTCGGTTCGTTCGGTTCGTTCGGTTCGTTCGGTTCGTTCGGTTCGTTCGGTTCGTTCGGTTCGTTCGGTTCGTTCGGTTCGTTCGGTTCGTTCGGTTCGTTCGGTTCGTTCGGTTCGTTCGGTTCGTTCGGTTCGTTCGGTTCGTTCGGTTCGTTCGGTTCGTTCGGTTCGTTCGGTTCGTTCGGTTCGTTCGGTTCGTTCGGTTCGTTCGGTTCGTTCGGTTCGTTCGGTTCGTTCGGTTCGTTCGGTTCGTTCGGTTCGTTCGGTTCGTTCGGTTCGTTCGGTTCGTTCGGTTCGTTCGGTTCGTTCGGTTCGTTCGGTTCGTTCGGTTCGTTCGGTTCGTTCGGTTCGTTCGGTTCGTTCGGTTCGTTCGGTTCGTTCGGTTCGTTCGGTTCGTTCGGTTCGTTCGGTTCGTTCGGTTCGTTCGGTTCGTTCGGTTCGTTCGGTTCGTTCGGTTCGTTCGGTTCGTTCGGTTCGTTCGGTTCGTTCGTTCGTTCGTTCGTTCGTTCGTTCGTTCGTTCGTTCGTACGTTCGTTCGTTCGTTCGTTCGTTCGTTCGTTCGTTCGTTCGTTCGTACGTTCGTTCGTTCGTTCGTTCGTTCGTTCGTTCGTTCGTTCGTTCGGCACGTTCGTTCGTTCGGCACGTTCGTTCGTTCGGCTCGTTCGTTCGTTCGTTCGTTCGGCTCGTTCGTTCGTTCGTTCGGCTCGTTCGTTCGTTCGTTCGGCTCGTTCGTTCGTTCGTTCGGCTCGTTCGTTCGTTCGTCCGGCTCGTTCGTTCGTTCGTTCGGCTCGTTCGTTCGTTCGTTCGTTCGTTCGGCTCGTTCGTTCGTTCGTTCGGCTCGTTCGTTCGTTCGTTTGGCTCGTTACCGATAGACGCGCATTGATTCAACTCGGCCACCCGATGAAATACATCGATCACCCAAAGACGAATCGATAGGGTAATTAATAATGAACGGCTACTTTTTTGAGAAAACTTCTCGGACGCTTTCCAAGCAAGTTATGTCATGACTCATACAGATATCTGCATCTGAAAAATTTTCATATTTAGGGATTCATAACTTCATTGTTTTTTTGTATCGTATTCATCGCTCGATGGTCATTTCCTTCAGTTGTGAAATTGTTTAAGTAATTATTTATTTATTTATCGCCTTAAAAAATCCTCGTTTATACCGGAGATGGTTGAGCGGCGGAAGGAGTGGCTGCCGGAACGTGCAATACACTTCATTGTTACCGATAAACGCGCATTGATTCAACTCGGCCACCCGATGAAATACATCGATCACCCAAAGACGAATCGATAGGGTAATTAATAATGAACGGCTACTTTTTTGAGAAAACTTCTCGGACGTTTGACAAGCAAGTTATGTCATGACTCATACAGATATCGGCATCTGAAAAATGTTCATATTTAGGGATTCATAACTTCATTGTTTTTTGTATCTTATTCATCGCTCGATGGTCATTTCCTTCAGTTGTGAAATTGTTTAAGTAATTATTTATTTATCGCCTTAAAAAATCCTCGTTTATACCGGAGATGGTTGAGCGGCGGAAGGAGTGGCTGCCGGAACGTGCAATACACTTCATTGTTACCGATAAACGCGCATTGATTCAACTCGGCCACCCGATGAAATACATCGATCACCCAAAGACGAATCGATAGGGTAATTAATAGTGAACGGCTACTTTTTTGAGAAAACTTCTCGGACGTTTGACAAGCAAGTTATGTCATGACTCATACAGATATCTGCATCTGAAAAATGTTCATATTTAGGGATGCATAACTTCATTGTTTTTGTATCGTATTCATTTTTCGATGGTCATTTCCTTCAGTTGTGAAATTCTCTGAGTAATTTTTTATTTATTTCTCGACGTTTTTTTTTCGCACCACTGATCATTGCAGCGGCGTCTGAGATGAATACTGTGCAACTTAACTAATTTTAAAAAATCGCGAATACTCGCGCGAACTGCGTAATCTGCCATTATCAATCGGTAATGCAGTACTCTCGTTGGTTGCCTTATGACTGACTGACCGATTGACTAAATTCTATATTTCTGAGTGATATGTGACGGCTCCGTAGCATAAAGACTTCTGTTCAAAATTTTATTGATTTACACTTTTTTTCATACCTATAATAACGCGTGATCGTGAGCGTGCAAATACAGTTTCTCACGATATTCAGCGAGATATATGATACGGGTATTACAGGAGATAGACAGGTGGTCCGTATAAAAGATTTACCCACGGTTTGATTTCGTGGTATCATATGAATGCTTCATCCGGTTCTCGTATGAACGCTTCATCCGGTTGTCTAAACTCATCCATTACCTATACACATGCATCGTATCACGCTCGACCGTGAACGTGAAAGAGCGCCTGCAATACTGCAGACGGCGCATTCGCGACTTCCTGCGCTCGCAGGGGGCGAGCGGCTCGCGCTTGGCGACATGTGCCGTCGAGCGCGCGACCTTCATCGGCGGCGTACTGCTGATGCTGCATTTGCACTGCTATTCTGCTGATAGTGCATTTCGCGGAATCGCGCTCGGACGGCAGCTCCAGCATCCTCGCGAGGACGACTTTATTATTCAGTTCGTCTTCGCACCTCGCGCTGTGTGTATATTTTTTTAAAAATGTATCCGCGTTACGGTGCCGACATATTAGAGACGATGTTTCTATGCCGCGTGATTGGCATCGAGACCGCAAATTACGTGTATGTGCGCCCGAACAGAATAACCGTCTCCTATCAGCAGCTGCAGAGCGACCTGCAGAGCGGCTACACGCAGCCCAGCTTACCAGTGCCAATGGACTTCGAGACACTGGAGGCCGGCTTATCGTGTATAATTGTCCGTCACAACGCTGTTTTGCGCGGGGAGATAATAGATTTCGACGATGACGGTTATACAGAGGTGTTTTTCGTCGATGAGGGGCTTTCCGATTTTGTTCATCTGCGACATATTTTTCACCCGGACCCCATTTGCGCAGTTCTACCGGTAATGTGTATACCGTGCGCGCTATACGGGTTCGAACGTGTCGACGATGACGGCGTCGTTTCTTTGTTCGAAAATTTGGTGACTCCGAGTGATGACATCGTGGGAGTTCTCGTCGAGGAAGGACACTGCTGTGCTCAGTCGGTTCTCCGTCTGTTCGACATGGAACGTCGGGACCTGGGAGAGCTTATTATCGAGCGTCTCAATCTGGGCATCGGGTACGACCGTCTCGATCCGGACGACGGTTTCAACGACGATTCGTCACTTTCGGGCTTGAGTGTGGAGGAGGAATAGCGTGTGAACGGTATATGTGAAACAGGAGTGTGGGATACGTGAAAAACAGGAGTGCGGGATACGTGAAAAACAGGAGTGCGGGATACTCGAAAAAACAGGAGTGCGGGGTACGTGAAAAACAGGAGTGCGGGATACGTGAAAAACAGGAGTGCGGGATACGTGAAAAACAGGAGTGCGGGATACGTGAAAAACAGGAGTGCGGGATACGTGAAAAACAGGAGTGCGGGATACGTGAAAAACAGGAGTGCGGGATACGTGAAAAACAGGAGTGCGGGATACGTAATAAAAATGCGTGATACGAGAAAACTGCCGCAGCTGCGTGACATGTATCTTGGAATAAATTAAAAGGTAAAATTAAAGATTGTTTTTGAACAAATATTAAACATTTTATTTAATTTAATAACTTTTAATTGACCGTCGCCTCGGCGAATAATCGGTGTGCCAATCACTGTGCCCTACAGCCACACACCTGTCACACGGTGATTGGCAACCCGCACAGTCCTTGGCCACCCCCCAATTATTGGCCACATTTTTTATATACACTCAGCTGTGCGCTATGACGACTCCAAACACTCTATCCCCCCTCCCACCCCCTACACCTCTTATCACCGCACACCGCGGCTGCCCGAAAAAAATTTCGGACTGCCGCGGAGTGGGGGAAAAAGAGTGGGGATGGGAGTGGGGATAGGAGTGGGGGTCGCCATAGTGCACCGCATACTACTATCACCGTCACAAAAATACAAAGAAATTAACGTTTTACGGATACGGCTATCGATTTAGTTCGGTTAGCCCGTTACAGTTCCGATTTACTGCTCCTCGGCTGCCCATGTACCGTCCAACTCTCGTCTAAGTAAACTTCGTTGAAGTTATGATCCAGTTTAGACTTTGCTGATGAGCTAGAGTGTGTGATAAGCTTTGAGATAAGCACAAAAAGATTCAGTTCAGGTCGGGATTCTCAAATCTATTCGGTGGAGAGAGTCTCGAAGAAATGAGAAACACGAATAGAGGCGAGCCCGACGAGATTTCGTCGCGAATACGTCAAAGTCCGGTGCAAACCCGGAACTCTGTTTAGGTGATAATGCAGGACGTTGGGGAACAGGCGGAGGTTTTAGTACGGTCCGGGCAAGGTTGGGACACCTTGTGCGGTGTTTTAGTTAAGAGAGAGAGAGAGCCTTGTTTTCACGTCCTGAATTGGGAGTAACGATCGCGACGGATCTCAAAATTACCGCGTTACAGTTTCGGTTCCCGCTTAAGTGACGCCCTGGAATAGTTTGAGAGGGCACTAGCTATCGGCTAAGGTTCTCGCAATAATATAACGCTTCGTTAGAATATCGTCGTAGGCTTATCAGTCTACCGAGAGTCGTCCTCGAGGCCGCTCGGACCTCTCGTGCTATCGATGTTTACGTTCGGGCTATCGTCTCGCGCGCTGAGTTATTCGTTCTCGCTCGCGCTGCCGTAGACTTCGGCTATCGCTCTCGCTTCGGTTTGCGTATCCCATTCACGCTACCTGTCACGGCGTACGTTCGCTACTTGACTCGGATGTGCTGTGTTTCGTGCGGATTCGGTTCCGATTTTACTACCGATTTTTCTGTGCTCGAGATGCGTTCTGAGGAATGCCCTTGAGGTGCAGTGATTGTGTTGAAGTTCTCGAGGCATCGTAAGAAGCAGTTCCCGCCCATTATTGGATTAAACGACGCTGATCCGGTGAGTTTATCGGTTCGGTAATTATTCGATGGCGTATCGATCCGCTCTCGTTACGCTCGCTCCGACCCTCCGGTCAGCTGAGCGCTCCCGATGCACTAGTGTGCGATCCCGTGGCTTAACAAGCCAATAAATTATTGTTCCCGTGTTTAGAATTTTAGGATTCCGATATTTTAGATTTCGCGTTCAAGATTTCGAGTTACTTTGTTGGCGAAGGATCGCGATCCTTCTACCATAACCCGCATCCTGAGCAACCGTGCATTTCCGCAACCGTTCGCTTTCGCGAATGCATCGGCGTTAGTTCTCGTACCGTTAAGTTCTCGTTTGTGTGATCTCGTTATTTTTTTGTTCTGTCTTCGTGCATTTCGATTGCGGAGGTCGACCATCCCATCGACCTCCAGATTAGTCCGGCTTGGCGATTCCGGCGAAGCAAAAATCGACCCTGCGGAGGTCGACCGTCCCATCGACCTCCAGATTAGTCCGGCTTGGCGATTTCGGCGAGACAAAAATCGACCCTGCGGAGGTCGGCCGTCCCACCGACCTCCAGTTTAGTCCGGTTGTTAATACCGGCGACACAAAAATTAACTGGCGCCCACCGGGACGTCGATGCATCCGTAGAAGCGGACGGTCGAAGGTGACGTTTTCTGAGTTCTCGATTTCGCGCTCCGGTCCCGTTCGGTTTGAGCTTCGATTTTCGCGTCTTCGGTTTTGTTTTTTTCGTGTTTTTATATTCGCGTTGAGATCTAGGAAAATACGTCACACAATATTAGTTACAATTGTTTGTCCAAGTTTATTTCGACGAGAACGTCGAGCTCCCGCGGCACCGTGCGCCATTGGCCGGGCGGACGCCGGTGGGAGAACTCGGCGCGCTTGGCTCGACGGCCGGGCCTATATAAGGCGCAGCATCGCTGCCGCTGAACGCAGTCGATCTCAGCGAGTCTCCGAGCACGGAGCCCCTACAAGCGACTAGCCGCTCTTCCGAAGGCGATAGTCAGCCACAAATAAACTGAGTGAACGTTACCTCTCCGAGATTTTTTGTTCCTTCCAACCGTTCCTCTACTTCGGCAGCTAGGCCGTGCATCGAGGGATTTCACGACATCACTCCTTGTTCTTTTCAGAGCAACAACTCGTCGCTTAGCAATCTTTTCGTTCTTCTCAGAACGATAAGATTCGCCTCAATCTAACGTGCAATTCTCACTTGCTCTTTTCAGAGCAAACATTTCAGAGCAACTTTTTCAGAGCAACCGTTCTTCTCAGAAGGAAAAGTTGCCCCCAATCTGACAGTAGGAATAATAAAGATTCATAAAATCCTTTTCCCTTCTTGGGCCTTCTGCCGAAGTGAACACGTGGTAAGGCTGGGAGCACAGACTAGCGTGCCTCAGTCTTCCGCACAGAGAAAGTCCCGTGCCGAGAAAAAAAGTTTTTTTCTGGAGTTCTTTTTCTCCCGCACCGATTCACCGCTTGCCGAGGGCAGCCATGACTTTCGTGCTGCGCCCTCCCGCACAGTGCGAAATTTGAGAGCACCGACTGACGTGCCTCATCTTTCCGCACTAAAATTCCCGAACTTACCTCCCGTGTGAGAATCTGGGAGCACCGACTGACGTGCCTCATCTTCTCGCACAAAAAATTCCCGAGCCTAAGTCCCAACTCCCCAGAAACCGGGAAATTCGCCACAACGCGAGATAGCAAACTCGGGTAGGACCCTCGACTAATCAACCGCAATCACGCTAGTTACCGGCCAATCAACTTGCGTGGGATCCTCGGTCAATCAACCGCGTTCACGTAAAACAATCACCAATTAGCATCTTTTCGGTGCATATAAATAAGGCGTCGCCATGGACCGGGCTTAAGTCTCTCGAGATCATCCCGCGATGACGCATCACCGGACCGAAGAAAATCCAGAATGGCAAGGAAACGCGCGGGCAGATAGCGGCTGATCAGGCTGCTACCGTACCGGGCTACTCAGAAAGCGCTATGTGAAGCGGGCTACGGCCCAAAGGACAAAAAAGCTACCAAAAAATCATCCCTACCCACAGCACCCTCTACTTCCGCCTCACCTCCACACAGCCTCCCAAACCTGCAACATTCCACAATATCCAGCACTACCACACCTCCACCCACGCCAGCATCTAACCTATCCGCATCTAACCCATCCGCACCTAACCCATCCGCACCTAACCCATCCGCACCTAGCCCATCCGCACCTAGCCCATCCGCACCTAACCCATCCGCGACTAACCCATCCGCACCTAACCCATCCGCACCTAACCCATCCGCACCTAACCCATCCGCACCTAACCCATCCGCACCTAACCCATCCGGACCTAACCCGTCCGCACCTAACCCATCCGCACCTAACCCATCCGCACCTAACCCATCCGCACCTAACCCATCCGCACCTAACCCATCCGCACCTAACCCATCCGCACCTAACCCATCCGCACCTAACCCATCCGCACCTAACTCATCCGCACCTAACCCATCCGCACCTAACCCATCCGCACCTAACCCATCCGCACCTAACCCATCCGCACCTAACTCATCCGCACCTAACCCATCCGCACCTAACCCATCCGCACCTAATCCATCCGCACCTAACCCATCCGCACCTAACCCATCCGCACCTAACCCATCCGCACCTAACCCATCCGCACCTAACCCATCCGCACCTAACCCATCCGCACCTAACTCATCCGCACCTAACCCATCCGCACCTAACCCATCCGCACCTAACCCATCCGCACCTAACCCATCCGCACCTAACTCATCCGCACCTAACCCATCCGCACCTAACCCATCCGCACCTAACCCATCCGCACCTAACCCATCCGCACCTAACCCATCCGCACCTAACCCATCCGCACCTAACTCATCCGCACCTAACCCATCCGCACCTAACCCATCCGCACCTAACCCATCCGCACCTAACTCATCCGCACCTAACCCATCCGCACCTAACCCATCCGCACCTAACCCATCCGCACCTAACCCATCCGCACCTAACCCATCCGCACCTAACCCATCCGCACCTAACCCATCCGCACCTAACCCATCCGCACCTAACCCATCCGCACCTAACCCATCCGCACCTAACCCATCCGCACCTAACCCATCCGCACCTAACCCATCCGCACCTAACCCATCCGCACCTAACCCATCCGCACCTAACCCATCCGCACCTAACCCATCCGCACCTAACCCATCCGCACCTAACCCATCCGCACCTAACCCATCCGCACCTAACCCATCCGCACCTAACCCATCCGCACCTAACCCATCCGCACCTAACCCATCCGCACCTAACCCATCCGCACCTAACCCATCCGCACCTAACCCATCCGCACCTAACCCATCCGCACCTAACCCATCCGCACCTAACCCATCCGCACCTAACCCATCCGCACCTAACCCATCCGCACCTAACCCATCCGCACCTAACCCATCCGCACCTAACCCATCCGCACCTAACCCATCCGCACCTAACCCATCCGCACCTAACCCATCCGCACCTAACCCATCCGCACCTAACCCATCCGCACCTAACCCATCCGCACCTAACCCATCCGCACCTAACCCATCCGCACCTAACCCATCCGCACCTAACCCATCCGCACCTAACCCATCCGCACCTAACCCATCCGCACCTAACCCATCCGCACCTAACCCATCCGCACCTAACCCATCCGCACCTAACCCATCCGCACCTAACCCATCCGCACCTAACCCATCCGCACCTAACCCATCCGCACCTAACCCATCCGCACCTAACCCATCCGCACCTAACCCATCCGCACCTAACCCATCCGCACCTAACCCATCCGCACCTAACCCATCCGCACCGAACCCATCCGCACCGAACCCATCCGCACCGAACCCATCCGCACCGAACCCATCCGCACCGAACCCATCCGCACCGAACCCATCCGCACCGAACCCATCCGCACCGAACCCATCCGCACCGAACCCATCCGCACCGAACCCATCCGCACCTAACTGTCCTAGGTCTTGGGAGACGCGGCCAAGCATCCGCACCTATTGCCTACCCTGGAGACTCCACCTGACACCTCAGGCTCATACGTGCATACTGCCAGAGCCCGCATCGGCATGACCCTCGACGTCGCGCCGCTAAGCTCGACAGTAACACGGAAGCTCTGAGTATTCGACTTTCCCCAAGAGAGGAAGCCCAGATGATGGCACTAGAGTTCTAGGCGACGACAGGCGGAAAAATTAAAACGGCCATTTTTAGGGCCAACAATTTTCAAACGCTTGCTACAACTCTTTCGCTCAGCTGTAGATAACACACTTCGATGTTGTATTATGCGAAAGATTGTGAGTGGCTTTTGATTCAGACTGTTTGAATATTTTTTGTTGCTGTTCCGCTGATTCTGCGTTCCAAGCTGTTTCGAAAGCTTTGTCTAGCGATAACTCACCCGGGTTTGTCGTACTAACCGACTCTTCGTGTCATCGGCATAAGTATCTTTGCAGCTCTGTGTTTCGTATTCCTGCCACGAAACGATCGCGTAAAATAATGTGCATCGGCAACTTCCCGTCAGTAGATGAACAGGGCCGGTTCTGACTCAAGGGATCTACCCCGACATTTACCGACACTTTTTAGCCCGGACTCGAACCACTTAGCTCGGACTCGAACCACTTGGTGGTGGGGGGCGGGTGGGTGTCCGTGGGGTGGCGGTGGGTGGGTGGGTGGGTGTCCGTGGGGTGGCGGTGGGTGGATGGGTGCGTGTGGGTGGTGGGTGGGTGGGTTGGCTGAATGTTTTTTTGCATGAATCGGCGAGCGATATGCGGTGGGTGGTGAAGAGGTGGGTGGGTGGGTGGTGGGTGCTTGAAACTTTATTTTTTATTTTTACGCGAATCGACAAGCGGCATGCGGTGGGTGGGTGTTTGGGTGGTTGAATTTTGAATGTATCGCTTGGTTACCCTCCAAGAGCCGTCAATTATCACCTATAATATAAACAGTAATAAATAAACTGACCCGAGTTGAATTTGAATTTTCGTCAAGTGGCTGTTTGAACGATAATATATACAAACACTTCAAATATATTAGACCACTTGTCACTCTTGAAATTTATGACTGCGATAAACATTTATAAACAAATATTGAATAGAACAGTTATACCCAATGAATGGATTATGAGTCAGGCCCTTGTTCGTCGTGAGACGTGGAGCTCATTCCTTAAATCGATACACTCATCGATGAGTCAGACTCTTGTCCTCAAAATTTCTTATAGGGGGAGGGTTTAAGTAAACAAACATCGTCGCACCGAATATTCAACGCTTTATATCGTGGCGTGTTTATAATATTGAGTGTATAAGCCTCGGGAGTCGTGAGACGTGGAGCTCATTTCTTAACTCGAAGGCAAGATGAATTCAATCGATGGTGTACTCGCGGTTCATAATATTAAAAATCCGTGGGAATTAACGAAGGCTGAGCTGAAAAATATCACGAAACCTCAGCTTTTGCGGCATTGGAGCAAGCAAATTCATCATCTATGGGATCGGCTGCCCGCGCATCTCCATGCGGATGTTGAACTAGCTTCGTACTTGCCCTGTATGGAGCATTGGAATACGCCTGATATGCGAACGCATATCGATGGACCAGCACCTCGTCGTCAATAATGTGAAAAGTGTATATGGAAAGCTGCGATGAATGCAAAGATAATAAGAGGGTGTCAAAGTGTTGATGACGAAAAAAATAACAAAGTTTGTTAAAGAATAAAAGGCGGAACTTATCGATGAGGCTGTCGGGATTTGGGGAGGGGTTAACCCCTCCCCAAATCCCGACAGCCTCATCGATAAGTTCCCATAATCCCCCCACCAATTTTTGGGCTTAAGCCCAAAAATTGGTGGGGGGATTATGGGAGGGGTTCAAGCTTGAAAAAATCGGATGCTGCAAGTTTTACTCAGATCAAACCAGAACGTAATGCAGGATAGACGTGTGGAGCTCAAAGTACGTATCCGACTGCTTTTTGAACACATCGAAGAAGTTAAAAGTTTGATTCGTACACGAGAAGACCTGCATCTCTTCGCGCAAGAAATTTCGAGGCTTCGCATATCACCGAGGGTCCACGTATCAACGGAAAATGGATTTCTCTGCAATCAACGCGGTGGGCAAGATGGCGGAATTCCTTCCAACGAGGAAGCTGAAAGACTGGGAGGTGCAGCTGGACCATCCAATCACTCACATCAAATTCGTAGAAACGAAATACGGCAAGAGAATCGTCGTCGAAGTGGGCAACGAATTCGCCACATTCCTTCCTGCCAGACTTGTGAAAGCTCTCGACGCGGATAAAGAACAATTTCAAAAAATTGTGGACGCTGCACAGGCTGGAGAACTCTACATGAAC
>OY294026.1:13232199-13422861 GCA_958510785.1 Exephanes ischioxanthus
CTCCCTCTCCCTCTCCCTCTCCCTCTCCCTCTCCCTCTCCCTCTCCCTCTCCCTCTCCCTCTCCCTCTCCCTCTCTCCCTCTCCCTCTCCTCTCCCTCTCCCTCTCCCTCTCCCTCTCCCCTCTCCCTCTCCCTCTCCCTCTCCCTCTCCCTCTCCCTCCCTCTCCCTCTCCCTCTCCCTCTCCCTCTCCCTCTCCCTCTCCCTCTCCCTCTCCCTCTCCCTCTCCCTCTCCCTCTCCTCTCCCTCTCCCTCTCCCTCTCCCTCTCCCTCTCCCTCTCCCTCTCCCTCCTCCTCTCCTCTCCCTCTCCTCTCCCTCTCCCTCTCCCTCTCCCTCTCCCTCTCCCTCTCCCTCTCCCATCTCCCTCTCCCTCTCCCTCTCCCTCTCCCTCTCCCTCTCCCTCTCCCCTCTCCCTCCATCCCTCTCCCTCTCCTCTCCCTCTCCCCTCCTCCTCTCCCTCTCCCTCTCCCTCTCCCTCTCCCTCTCCTCTCCCTCTCCCTCTCCCTCTCCCTCTCCCCCTCCTCTCCCTCTCCTCTCCCTCTCCCTCTCCCTCTCCCTCTCCCTCTCCCTCTCCTCTCCCTCTCCCTCTCCCTCTCCCTCTCCCTCTCCCTCTCCTCTCCCTCTCCCTCTCCCTCTCCCTCTCCCTCTCCCTCTCCCTCTCCCTCTCACCTCTCCCTCTCCCTCTCCTCTCCCTCTCCCTCTCCATCTCCCTCTCCTCTCCCTCTCCTCTCCCTCTCCCTCTCCCTCTCCTCTCCCTCTCCCTCTCCCTCTCCCCTCTCCCTCCATCCCTCTCCCTCTCCCTCTCCCTCTCCCTCTCCCCCTCTCTCTCTCTCTCTCTCTCTCTCTCTCTCTCTCCCAGGTTGATTTATTGAGAAAGTCAGAGGTAAAACTTCTAAAAAACTCTGGATATATATATATGGAACGATAGTTTATTTACAGTTTTTACCTCATTATACTGAAGCTTTATACATCTTTATATTATATAATCGAATCATTTATAATATATATATATTGTGGACATGATTTTTCGATCACCGTCACAAAACACAAATAAATTAAGTTTTACGGATACGGCTATCGATTTAGTTCGGTTAGCCCGTTACAGTTCCCGATTTACTGCTCCTCGGCTGTCCAGGTACCGTCCAGCTCTCGTTTGAGTAAAGTTCGTTAAGATCACGATCCAGTTTAGACTTTACTGACGAGCTTGGGTGTGGGATAAGCTTGGAGATAAGTGCGGAAGATTCAGTCAGGTCGGAATCCTCGAATCTATTCGGTGGAGGGAATCTCGGAGTAACGAGAAACACGAATAGAGGAGAGCCCGACGAGATCTCGTCACGAATACGTCAAAGTCCGGTGCAAACCCGGCGCTCCGTTTGGGTGATAATGCAGGACGTTGGAGAACAGGCGGAGGTTTAAGTACGGTCCGGGCAAGGTCGGAACACCTTGTGCTGTGTTTTAGTAAGAGAGAGAGAGCCTTGTTTTCACGTCCTGAATTTGGAGTAACGATCGCGACGAATCTCAAATATTACCGCGTTACAGTTTCGGTTCCCGCTTAAGTGACGCTTTGGAAATAGTTTAAGAGGGCAGTAGCTATCGGCTAAGGATTTCGCGATAATCACAACGCTTCCTTAGAGTATCGTCGTAGGCTAATCAGTCTACCGGGAGTCGTCCTCGCGGCTACTCGGACCTCTCGCGCAATCGATGTTTACGTTCGGCCTATTGCCTCGCGCTGAGTCATTCGTTCTCGCTCGCGCTACCGTAGACTCCGGCTATCGCTCTCGCTCCGGTTCGCGTATCTCGCTCGCGCTACCTGTCACTTGGTATGTTCGGTAGTTGACTCGTGTGCGCGGTGTTTCGTGCGGATTCGGTTCCGATTTTCTACCGATCTTTCTGTGATCGAGATGCGTTCTTGGGAATGCTCCTGAAGGTGCAGTGATTGTGTACGAGTTCTCGAGGCATCAGGTGATGCAGTTCCCGCCACTTCATTGGATTAAAAATACGCTGATTCGGTGAGTCTATCGCTAAGATAAATTATTCGATCGCGTATCGAACCGTTGCCGTTACGCTCGCTCCGACCCCCCCGGTCAGCTGAGCGCTTCCGATGCCCTCGTGTACGATCCCGTGGCTTAACAAGCCAATAAATTATTGCTCACGTTAATTAAGAATTTCGGGTTCCGATATTTGAGATTTCGCGTTTTAGATTTCGCGTTACTTTATTGGCGAAGGATCGCGACCCTTCTACCACAACCCGCATCCTGAGCAACCGTGCATTTCCGCAACCGTTCGCTTTCGCGAATGCACCGGCGTTAGTTCTCGTACCGTTCCGTTCTCGTTGTGTGATCTCGTTCTTTTTGTTCTGTTTTCGCGTATTTTTGTTGCGGAGGTCGACCGTTCCATCGACCTCCAGATTAGTCCGGCTTGGCGATTCCGGCGAAACAAAAATCGACCCTGCGGAGGTCGACCGTTCCATCGACCTCCAGATTAGTCCGGCTTGGCGATTCCGGCGAGACAAAAATCGACCCTGCGGAGGTCGGCCGTTCCACCGGCCTCCAGTTTAGCCCGGTTGTTAATACCGGCGAAATAAAAATTAACTGGCGCCCACCGGGACGCCGATGCATCCGTGGAAGCGGGCGGCCGAAGGTGACGTTTTCCGAGTTCTCGATTTCGCGATCGCTCCCGTTCGGTTTGAGCTTCGTTTTTCGCGTTTTCGGTTTTGTTTTTTCGTGTTTTTGTTTTTCGCGTTGAGATCCAGGAAAATACGTCACAATATATATATATAGGATGTCCGGTTGGCCGAGCGGTTTAAGGCGCTGGATTTAAGTTCCGGTTTCCCTCAGAGGAATCGTGGGTTCGAATCCCACACCGGGCAAAATAATTTATGTAGTCGCCTCTATCGATATCTCGGTATAAAAATTATAAATCGGACTTATTGATCCAAGTGTTGTGAGAGCTATCAAAGCCGAGCCATTTTACATACAGTTTATTGGATTTTTTCTTCAATATTTTCTCAACTAAATAAATATCCGGATATTTGACTGCGAGAAGCTCTTGCTCGTAAAAACCACCGGAAATTGGTTGATCCTGATAATCTTTTAGCTTGTACGTCACGGGTATAGTTTTGACAACTCGAGATATCGTAAAAATTTCGGTTGTCCAATTGGGAGTATAACCTTTGGCAAAAACATTTTTATATTTGCTAATTCGAACTTTCTCTCCAATTTTAAATTTAGATTTGCTCGCATAATTAATTTGCGGTTTGTTGAATATACGATTTAGTAAAGTCTTTTCATTTTTTGCGCAAACATCTTTTGGTTTTATCTTAATTGTACGGTGTATCGTGCTGTTGTACGAAGAAACCAAATCATTTAGAATATCCGTCCATTTATAACTTCCGCGAAGACTAAATTGTTTCCACATTTTATTTTTTAATGTGCGATTAAATCGTTCACAAATTGAAGCTTTTAAATTGCTAAATTTATCAACAAGATCAGCTTGCCAAGTTTCATCGAGACCACGAATATCGTTCCCATCCTGATCTACTATTCGTAGCTGAATATGGTCAATTATCTTGCCGATGATTGGTAGATAAATGACGTGCGATGGCACTTCAATTATTTTATACCCCGGTGGAACGAATACAGAATATAATTAAAACTCTAAACGTCGATCTTAAAACAGTGCAAGACTTGGCTACTCGAAATTCTAATGCCATTTCCGATTTGGATTGTAGACTAAACGTTTTAAAAAATGAGCGTGCACAAGAAAGCGCTCGTAGAGGAACTGCATAAATCAGCTCGACGTAATTATCCTCGTCGTCATGTCGATATTCGTGGTCTCGATGAAACTTGGCAGGCTGATCTTGTTGATATGTCAGCTTACGCAAGTAAAAATAATAATTACAAGTATCTGCTCACCATAATTGATATATTTTCAAAATTTGGTTGGGTTGTACCAATGAAGAGTAAGACAGGTAGAGATACCACTGACGCAATGAAATCTGTACTTATTCAGGGTCGCGTTCCATCGAAATTACATGTGGATAATGGCGGAGAGTTTTACAATTCGAATTTCCAATCTCTCATGAAGAAATACAATATTCATTTGTACTCTACATTTAGCAATTTAAAAGCATCAATTTGTGAACGATTTAATCGCACATTAAAAAATAAAATGTGGAAACAATTTAGTCTTCGCGGCAGTTATAAATGGAGGGATATTCTAAATAATTTAGTTTCTTCGTACAACAGCACGATACACCGTACAATTAAGATGAAACCAAAAGATGTTTGCGCAAAAAATGAAAAGACTTTACTAAATCGTATATTTAACAAACCACAAATTAATTATGCCCGCAAATCTAAATTTAAAATTGGAGAGAAAGTTCGAATTAGCAAATATAAAAATGTTTTTGCCAAAGGTTATACTCCCAATTGGACAACCGAAATTTTTACGATATCTCGAGTTGTCAAAACTATACCCGTGACGTACAAGCTAAAAGATTATCAGGATCGACCAATTTCCGGTGGTTTTTACGAGCAAGAGCTTCTCACAGTAAAATATCCGGATATTTATATAGTTGAGAAAATATTGAAGAAAAAATCCAATAAACTTTATGTAAAATGGTTGGGATTTGACAACTCTCACAATACTTGGATCAATGAGTCTGATTTATAATTTACACCGAGATATCGATAGTTGTGCGGATAAAAATTATTTTGCCCGGTGCGGGATTCGAACCCACGATTCCTCATTGGGAAACCGGAACTTAAATCCGGCGCCTTAGACCACTCGGACAACCGGCCATTCCATCTTAAGGGGGATTAAAAGGATTGACATTAAAAATATGCTATTTTTAATTTTAATTTTAATTAATTAAATATTTATACATACAATAATGTACAATAAATAACCGTTTTGCAATCTATACCTAAACTTTGAGTACATTTCGACCCACCCTTTGGATAAGCTTACTTGAGCAAAAGATGATGGAGAGAGAGAGAGAGAGAGAGGGATGGAGAGGTAATTTTCAACATAAACCAACCTCGCACACATACCTGCAAGGGTGCATCCATCGGCTATGCAGTAAAAAATACCAAATGTGCATGAGCAGTCTTGGGAGATGCGTAGAGTTAGAGAAAGCGGGGTGAGAATGGGCGAGAGAGAAAGACATAGCGCGCGGTAGTTTTCACAGCGACAGCGACAGCGACAGCGACAGCGACAGCGACAGCGACAGCGACAGCGACAGCGACAGCGACAGCGACAGCGACAGCGACAGCGACAGCGACAGCGACAGCGACAGCGACAGCGACAGCGACAGCGACAGCGACAGCGACAGCGACAGCGACAGCGACAGCGACAGCGACAGCGACAGCGACAGCGACAGCGACAGCGACAGCGACAGCGACAGCGACAGCGACAGCGACAGCGACAGCGACAGCGACAGCGACAGCGACAGCGACAGCGACAGCGACAGCGACAGCGACAGCGACAGCGACAGCGACAGCGACAGCGACAGCGACAGCGACAGCGACAGCGACAGCGACAGCGACAGCGACAGCGACAGCGACAGCGACAGCGACAGCGACAGCGACAGCGACAGCGACAGCGACAGCGACAGCGACAGCGACAGCGACAGCGACAGCGACAGCGACAGCGACAGCGACAGCGACAGCGACAGCGACAGCGACAGCGACAGCGACAGCGACAGCGACAGCGACAGCGACAGCGACAGCGACAGCGACAGCGACAGCGACAGCGACAGCGACAGCGACAGCGACAGCGACAGCGACAGCGACAGCGACAGCGACAGCGACAGCGACAGCGACAGCGACAGCGACAGCGACAGCGACAGCGACAGCGACAGCGACAGCGACAGCGACAGCGACAGCGACAGCGACAGCGACAGCGACAGCGACAGCGACAGCGACAGCGACAGCGACAGCGACAGCGACAGCGACAGCGACAGCGACAGCGACAGCGACAGCGACAGCGACAGCGACAGCGACAGCGACAGCGACAGCGACAGCGACAGCGACAGCGACAGCGACAGCGACAGCGACAGCGACAGCGACAGCGACAGCGACAGCGACAGCGACAGCGACAGCGACAGCGACAGCGACAGCGACAGCGACAGCGACAGCGACAGCGACAGCGACAGCGACAGCGACAGCGACAGCGACAGCGACAGCGACAGCGACAGCGACAGCGACAGCGACAGCGACAGCGACAGCGACAGCGACAGCGACAGCGACAGCGACAGCGACAGCGACAGCGACAGCGACAGCGACAGCGACAGCGACAGCGACAGCGACAGCGACAGCGACAGCGACAGCGACAGCGACAGCGACAGCGACAGCGACAGCGACAGCGACAGCGACAGCGAGACAGCAGATGACGAGGAAGGTCGATTCGCCAATGAGGAAGCGCGCCGCCGACTCCTCGCCGATATTGAGGGGGATGAGGAGTCGGAGGGAGAGGAAGAGGAAGAATTCCTCTATGATATGGAGGGCGTCGACGATGGGGATGATGATGAAGATGACCAACTTCAGCTCCCCAGTATGTCGGAATCATCTGATGTTGGTAAGTAAAATAATTTTAACAAAAACATTTTTTCGAATATGGAGAGCATATGTAAAATTTTTTATTGATTGAACTGTTTTTTGTATGTTACAGGATACGAATCCTCATACTTTGACGACTTGGCTGCTCGTGAGCAATTGGCTCAACATCGCGAAGATGTGCCCGACGATGCAAGCATCGAATATTAGTTATTATAAAAAATTATTATTATTATAAAAAATCTATTTTATAAAATTATTATTATAAAAAATTAACGATGTTTTTTTTTCATATAACATATAAATGCATATATATATATATAAATATTTTATACAATAAATTGTATCTATTTTTTAATACAATTTTTCATTAAAATTAAAAGAATGTATGATGTGTGTACTTTTTTATCACATCCAAAATTGGATTATTGTTTATACCCCCACGGTAGAGTATCAGTGGTGCCTGGCTGCAAAATTCTTTTATCATCGTTCCAACTAAGGGCCAACTTATTTTGCTTAATATGCTTACGGCTACGAATCAAACACTGGGATTGCACCATATTTCTATGACGGAACAGACATTCTTTATAGTCCGAAAACGTGATTCTTTTTAAAGTCGATGCTTTCACGCCTTTAGCTCGCTTCTTGTCCTTATCATCATCTTTAACCTTGTACGCGTACAGTTTGGCCCTTAACCCGACGAATTCAGTCATTATTCGACCATTATTCTCGTCTTTCATCAATCCCAGCACTTTCTTATTAGCTAATGGCATTTCATACACATTGTTCACCGGATAATCGGAGGTGTCAAATTTGTGTATTTCATCTTTTACCGCCTCAAATACATTGGGTGTAGTTATATGATATATCAGACTATCGGTGTCGGTATACATTAGTTTCGCGCTGTCATTGAATTTTTTCTTCATATAATTATAGTGGAAATCGTAAATATATATCTTTGAAATATCCAAAATCGTAAAGCCGGTGTATATGGGTTTATTGAATTTAACTGCAGCTCTGTTCAATTCAACAATTACCATATTATCCTCATCGAAGACGGTGCAGCTATGGAACGTCGCTTTCGCTATAAGAGCTCGTGCTCCATATCGCCCCGCCCATTTCGTTACAAGCTTAACTTCGCGATGTTTCCTCACATTTTCCATCGTTTTCCCGAAAACCGCGTTGTTCATTAACTTGTAAAAGTTTTTCTCGAAGTCGTTATTCGATTTTTTGCGGCACTCTGTATTTAAATCAATATACTTTTTCAACCACGGAGTTTGCTCGAACTGTAATATTCTATGGATTTTTGATAATTTCAAGCCCAAGCTGAGAGCCTGCTTCAAATTACGATAGTGAATTACGTAATTTTTTTTTGGTGACAATGTTGTCATTAATTTTGTCTGATTACATCCAGCTGTAGGTGGATAAAGTGCTCAGCGCATAATGGTAAATCTTTATGCGTATCGTGGAGCTCTCTTGGGTATTCTAGATCGACTTCGAGTATGTACCCCTTAGAAGCATCATCGTCGATTTTGGTAACATCAATATCTTCCAAATTTTGTACCCATTCGAACGAGCCGCGAGGTAGAAATTGACTCATTGCTGCACCGTAGAGATTGTTAACATCGTAATACATGAGATAAGATTCATCCATGCTCGAATCAAAATCTCCCCCCATATATCGATTATTTGCTTTAGCATATCGGTTTGTACACTGGGCAACTCCACCGCGGATGCCTTTTTCAATAAATAATAACATATCCACATCGGTAAGGAGTTCCAGTTCAATACTCGTGCACTTGAGCATCGCATCGAAAGCGAGCCCTGGCGCTGTATAATAATGTGTGCCGAGCAGGTGTGCCGAAAGTTTTCAAAGATATCCGCTAAGAGAAGCACATCAGTTTTCAGATAGAGGTCCGAATATTCGCCCAAAGTCTTGACTTTAAATACCCGCCAAACATTCAGCGCATGTGCGTATTCATCATCACTGATATCCTCATCATTGAGTTTCGAAAAAAATTGTTCCTTAGACGGTAAAGAAGTATCGTCTAGTTTGCTCCAATTATCGAGATAGTCGTACGGGAAGACTCCTTTTCTAATGAGTAAGTCAAATTCCTCCGCGTTATCGCAATTTTTCCGTGTTATAGTTTTTTCCCCTGCGTCCAGGTACGATGCTAATTTTTGAATGCTACTCGGCATGAATCTGAACGAATCGATAAACCTATATTGCACAGCCGTCTTCTTTACGAATTTCGTGAAGGATATATATTTGTCCTTGTTTACGGGCAACAGCTGAGTTGTACCATCGATTTGCTTTGCCAATGCTTTAATCAAAAAAAGCGAATCGTAGCCGGATAAATTATGAAATATTACAGGTATAACGTGCGACTTTGTGTAGTTTAAATTGCATCTGTTATGTGCAGGTCCTCGATAATTACCCGTGAAGTGACAATGATCTCTGACTTTTATTTCATCGTCATCGAACGGCTTCTCACAAATATGGCACGCGGTTGCCAATTCAAAGTCACGCTTCTCAGTGGCGTTTAATTTTTTCATCGGTGTCACATAACGTATACGCGGAGTGAAAAAATCGGCCAGGTCTCGCAACTCTTTCATAAACCATTCGATGCAATCTTTACCGCGATAGGATTTATATTCTGATATTGCACTCGAATATGTACAGTGTAGGTAAAAAGCTATGCTGTGAGGAACATGCTTCTGATTGCCTGGCGAGGAATGATCCGGCTCTAAAATACATTCAAGATCGGCATATATAGCAAACGGAACGTCCTCTTTATTTTTATAATTTTTAAATTGTAAAAATTTGTCCTCATCGTCGGGGACGATAATTTTGCAGCCATTAACGTTGAAACAATCAACTCTGTGCTTCGTTAGCCTATCCTCTGTTTGAAAGTGACAGTGACACAAGCATCTGTCACACAACCAAGTCGCTCGATTGTGTTTGGATATTTGTGAACTTACGAGTCGCGATATATTTTTAATCCATGCGAAATGGTGCACTGGATTGTTGTTATCATCAGGTTCAATTACTGTTTCGAGCATGAGCAAGTGTATCGTAGGCAGATGCGAATTTTCCTTACTCAAATATATCGGCACGATTTCCGATTTTTTCTTTCTAAGCTCTACGCCATACACATTAATACATAAATTGTTCACTCTTTCGAACCGCGGGATACTGTGCACTTTCATTGGATAGGTAAAATCTTTATACGCGAGCACTTCACGAAAATCTCGGTATGAACCTGTGCGATCACCATTGTTTCGAACTGCTGGAGAAAGGGCCGCTGTCACTGCCCACAGGAAGCAGTAGGGGTCATTGTTCATTATGTTGACGACGGCATGCTTCAGTTGAAGATCCTTTGGAAGACTCACGAACGTTGACAATCCTGCTCGTAGCGGTGTGTATTTGTACATATTGAATTGAAGGTTGACAATTTCAACTAGAGACCAACCGGATTCCTTCTGCTCGAACTCCTCCACTTTTGATAATAATTTGTCCTTCACGTGTTCTGCGAACTATTGTTCAAGGTTCGTAGAAAAAATAATTATTTCATTTCTCGTATTGAAGACTTTATTCTCTTCGACAATTTGGTCATTTTTCGTGATTGTGAATTTGCAGGTCAGCATAACGTTAACCTTTAAAGGACATTTCCTCCTCTTCTTCGGAGTGCCATTTAGAATTCTTTTTAATCTATTGATGATTGGTCGTTTTGTATCATCCAAGAATTCAGATAGATCTTTATGCTGTAGATTGATAACCATCCCCGTACGTATTCTCCCCTTGAACGCCGTCTCGAGGTCAACCCATTGCACTTTTGTCGACGGAACACCAGAACCAGTCTTTTTAAATTTTGCGGTCAGTGACATTAGCACCGCAATCGTTGTCTGGATTCTGATTTTATCACCAATTGTCTTTGTATTATTGCGTAAAATCCTCTTCAGCAGTTTCACATTATCACTACCGAACTTTATCCACCGCTGCGCCTCAGCACGTGAAGATTTATCTGCAAGAGCTGAGTACGCTTGCTCCATAATGCGAATAAGCCTTTTGCACTTTTTCGAATCCATTTTTTATGATGCATAGGTATACACATAGGAGAAAAAACGATGTTTGACTTATATGAATCACAGAGAAGCGCATGAGACAAATGTAGAGTGAGAACTGACTAAAGAATACCTGGACCAAGACCTAGAACTCTATTTCCCCACCCTCCATCGACTCATGCATACTTAAAAAATAGAACCAATCGATGCAGACTCGTTATCCGAGGGCTGTAAAAAAATCTTTGACAGTTGACAAAAATGGGTATGAGGGGAATAGAGAGAGAGAGAGATGTACTCTCGAAAGATGCCCGTCTGTGCTCTCAAAGTTTCTTAGCAGCATCCACAGCGGGTATACCGACCACAGCACGGGTTTCGTTGCAGGAACGTTGCTACACGCACGTTTGACTCCAAGACGGGGGAGGTCTCAAGTGCATCTCACACCGCCGCGCCATATCCAGCACTTGAATGCGCGCTCGACTAGCGTTCGATATATACAATGGACCGATACTGTTTAGTTTAACTAGCCTGCGAAAGATTTTATTCGAGACACAACGTTCGATGGACCACACACCCAGCTATTTGTTTACAAATGCCTATCGCAGTCATATATATCAAGTCGACAGGCCTGGGGTACTCGAAAGAGTCTGACTTTTCTCGACTAACATTTTATTTTAACACCGACATGTTTGTTTATGAAATACCAATCGGTTTGTTTCCCAGGCCGGGCAGAGTAGTAGAGCCACCTTCACCAACCTATCCCCCCCACCCACCACCCACCACCCGATCCCACACTCCCACCTTCTCGCCACCCACTGCATACCGCTCACCGATTTACACGGACAAAATGCTACCACCCTCCCACCCACCTCCCACCCCCCACCTCCTCGCCATCCGCTAAAAATAAATAAAATAAAATTTCAACCACCCACCACCCGCCTCCCACCTCCCACCTCTTTACCACCCACCGCATGCCGCTCGTAAATTTATGTAAAATTTCAACCACCCTACCACCCACTGCATGTCATTCACCGATTCACAAAAAAAAAAAAAAAAATTCTACCACCCACCCACCCACCACCCACCGCATATCGCTCGCCGAGTCATGCAAAAAAAAAAAAAAAAAAAAAAAAAAAAAAAAAAAAAAATGCAGCCAACCCACCCACCCACCACCCACACGCACCCACCCACCCAGCCACCGCCACCCCACGGACACCCACCCGCCCCCCACCACCAAGTGGTTCGAGTCCGAGCTAAGTGGTTCGAGTCCGGGCTAAAAAGTGTCGGTAAATGTCGGGGTAGATCCCTTAAGTCAGAACCAGCCCTGTTCATCTACTCCCGTCCGCACCGGAAAATTTACAATCTAACGCTAAGTTCCTTATCTCGCGAACAAACTCCTTGAGTGGTTCGTCTTCTCATTGGTCTCGTTTGTGAAAGTGTATACGGGCTAAAAGTTCGTTTATACTTTGCCCGAAATAAGATTTACATTTATCGAGAATGTCTTGGTACGTAATCACGTTGGAGCGGTTAGTGAGCAGAGAGATATTATTACAGCGTAATTCTTTGTCCCTATTGCTGCCAAGGGCCCGTTCTTCAAGTAGCCCGTTTCTTCCTATCATTTTTGACACTATTTGCTTCGAGATAGAATTCGAACTGTTCTATACAGTCCTCCCACTTTGTTTTTCTGGATCGAACTCTGTGATTTTACCTATATTCGGAGTCATGACGTTCGCCGGTGTCGCGTCGTCTGTCCGTGCTGATAATGGTGTAAGCCCCGAATTTTCATTCGGCTTCACTTTTTCTTTGGTACCTTTGGTTTCCCTTTTGCGAACTCCGCAAGCGCTTTCCGTATCTCGTCGATATTCACCGTCAATTTTTGTGTGATGTTGTAATGGTCACAGATCTCCAATAATGTCTCTTTTGTTAATTCGTAGATTCACGAGGTCTTCCGTGAATCTTCGAGGTTCCCTGTCGCCACGTTCGCCTCGATTCCGGTCCACTCTTCGTTCATCACCCGTTGCAGTATCTCACTTTTCACTTTCCACTATGCACTTTTCATGATTCGTTTCTTTCCTCGTCACCAATTGTTATGTTCGGAAGAAAAGACACAGTTAGTTTCCGGACATATTTATTTGGACATGTACATGGTTCGGAGTATTCGTCGATGTGCGAGCGAGACCGCGTTTGGCGGGCGGTCACCCGAGACTCGCCGTGCTCATGGAGATAGCACGCTGTCGGTCAGTATACGATATAATGTGATTTGGATTTAATGGATATGGGTCATGATATCAATCGCTTGTGATGTGTATTCATTAAACTCATTAATTGAATGAAAAATATGAGGGAATATGTTTAGGTGAATGAGAAGACTTCGATGATGTGATCTCAAATGTGATGTACTACGGGATAAGTTGAGCAAAATATTGAACCGTTGAAGACTTGATATAAAACGGTATTCCCGATATTGAATCCAAATTTTTTATCAACTCTTTTTTTATTCTTTTTTTTGTTAGTATGTATGAATGGTGGTTTTTTATCCCAATATTTGTAATCTCACAAACTTTCTCATAAAATCGAATTGTCACTGTAATGAATGAAACACAGTATATCATCAAACTATAAGGTTTTATTGTACCAAGGATAAGTGTGCGTGGTGCCGTGCTCGCAGGCACGCGGCTCGAGCCGAACTAACGATTTTCGGGTTTACATCAGTCGTGTGTCGCGTTTGTTTACATCGATCATGTATCGGGGGCAGCACCTACTGGATTGCCCAAGTAGCTGACATTACATTTCCTCCCCTTCACAAGAGCGTCACGCTACATTCTTAGCCCGAAGTCTCTCCGAACGGCGGAGGCTATTTTTTATGGGTATCACTTGATCGACATGACGCTTCCACTTTGTGGACGAGTCCACCGCTACCTCGTACGAAACTGGTGACAACCTTTTTGTAATTGTGGCCTCCATACGCTTCGCGCTGCGAGCCCGGTGATCATCGACCATGACAACGTCGCCTACGTCGGCAGCGATTTGGCGCTTGCCGCCTGTTGCGATTATTTGTTTTTGCACGTTTTTTTCCACGTCGTTACTAACGCTCGGTTTTAATAAGTCAAAACGGGTACGGAGCTCGCGTTTGAACATCAACCACGCTGGGCTGCGGTTAGTCGTGCAGTGCTCTGTACTGCGATAATCAAATAAAAATAAATTAACCGCGTACTCCAACGACTTCCCCTCCTTCATTATTTTTGAGACTTTGTTTTTGAAAGTGCCCACGAAATTTTCGGCTGCTCCATTCGTTGCCGGGTGATATGGCGCGGTGAAAGTTGGTTTCACGCCGTGGCGTGCGAGGAAATCTCTGAATTCGCCACTCGTATATTGTCGGCCGTTGTCAGTGACCACCTGGCGTGGCAGCCCGAAACGCGCGAACAGTTTTTTAAATTCGGTTACAACCTTTCCCGCCTGCGTATTCGATCCCATATCTATGGCTTCCGGCCACTTCGTGTGTGCATCTAACACTATCATAAACATATGACCCGCGATGGGGCCCAGAAAATCGCTATGAATGCGCGTCCACGGCTTGTCTGGCCACGGCCAAGGTGTTAGTGGAACTTTTTTTGGCTTTTTTCGCTCTTCCAGGCAGATTCTACAGGCGTTCGCCATGTTCTCGATGTCCTCGTCTATACCCGGCCACCAAACATATGAACGCGCAATCATTTTCATTTTTATCACGCCGAGGTGTGAGGCGTGTAGCTCCCTTAGCACCGCCGCTCGAAACGCCGATGGGATCACAATACGATCGCCACGAAACAAACATTTCTTTTCCGTCGACAACTCGCTGTTTTTTCCTTCGAATTTCTTTGCTTCGGGGGTAAGCTCCTGTTTATTTGGCCAACCGTCTCTGACGTATCTAACAATATCTCTGAGCAACAGGTCACGAGCCGTTTCTGCAGCAATACTTGAAGCGTCGATCATCTCTAATCCGGCTTCGATGAAATTTACTGACGAATATTCTTGGTCAAAAACGGGCGTACTATCAGCGATCGGCAGTCTCGAGAGAGCGTCGCAGTTGCCGTTTGGTTTGATTTTACGTATACGATATCGAAATTGAAACCTGAAAGGAAATACGACCATCTTTGCAACCTGCTCGCTGTCGTTGCCGGTATTTCGGCTCGCGGGCCAAAGATAAACGTCAACGGCTTGTGATCTGTTTTCAGTGTAAACTTTCTACCGATTAAATAATTGTAAAATTTTCGTAATCCGAATACGATTGCCCCTGCTTCCTTGTCTAATATCGCTCGGTTGAGTTCCTTTTCCGGGATTATTTTCGATGCGAACGCGATCGGACGTTCTACCCCGTCTGGGTATTCGTGAGAGAGTACTGCTGAGAGGCCGTAGCCCGACGCGTCGCAAGCTAGCACTAATTTTTGCTTCGGATCATAATGGGCTAGCACCCGTTCTGATGCTATTTCGCTTTTTACCCAATTGAACGCTTTATCGCATTCCGCGGTCCACTCGAATTTTTCTGCGCGGGCGCAATCGTAAAGAGGCTTTAGCTTGTCCGCTCTCTGCGGCAGAAACCGTCCGTAATACAAAATCAAACCGAGAATTGACTCTAGCTGCTTAGCGTTTTCTGGGCGCGGTGCTTCTACCGTAGCTGCGACTTTCGCGGGGGATTTCTTTAGCCCGGTTCTATCTATTACAAACCCCAGAATTTCTAGCTTTTCCTTAAAAAATTCGCACTTTTTCTTGTTGACTCTTAATCCACAGTCTTGCAACGTTTGGCATACTTTCTCTACCGTTTCGCGATGCTCTTTTTCCGTTTTACCTGTACAAAAAATATTGTCCAAGTACACCGATACGTTCGGAATTCCCGCGAGGCACATCTCTATTTTCTTCTGGAAATCTGCTGGCCCCGACGCCACGCCTTCCGGTAACTTCGTGTACCGGTAAAGCCCTTTGTGAGTTACTATCTTCAAGCAATCGCGAGAATTTTCGTCTACTTTTACTTGCGCGTACGCGTGTGCCAAGTCCAATTGTGAAAAGGTTTGCCCTCCCTGAAGGTTAGCAAAAATTTCGTCTATTAGCGGTAAGGGATGCCTGTCGATTATTAAGCTAGGATTTACGGTGAGTTTGAAGTCACCGCAAATGCGCACGGACCCGTCGGATTTTAAGATTGGCACGATCGGTGTTGCCCATTCACTGACATCTACCTTCTCCAAGTGCCCCAGATTTATTAATCTTGTTAGCTCAGCTTCTACTTTGTCTCTTAGTGCGAAAGCTACGTGCCTTGCCTTGAGGGCTACGGGTTTTGCGTTCTCTTTTAGTACCAATTTTAGCGTTCCCTTGTTAAATAATCTCCCGCTTGGACCGAAAAGAATCGGATACTTTTTTGCAAACCGTTCAACTGCCTCGATTTCTGTTATGTTGTTTACGGACTGCTGCGATTGACCTGCCATCTGTTTCCACGCCTCGCATGGCCACAGGCCGAACGCCGTTAACCATTCTCTACCTACTACCGAAATACCCTTTCCCGAGACCACGTGACACCCCAGCTTGCGAGTTTTCCCTTGAAACGTGACTTGCAAGTCATTGAGTTTACCCAATACTGGGAGTTCGATTTCTGGTACTGAGCGTAAATTCAAACTGGGCAGTGTCAACTGGGTTTCGGGAAAAAATGTTCTTCTTACGACCTCATGTATAACAGTCGCGTACGATCCCGAGTCCGCTTCCATCGACAGCTTTACGGTGCCATTAATAAAAAATTCAAAAAATTGCGGGTCAGTACGCTTACCCTCGCTCGATACATAGAACAATTTACTTTGCTCGGGTTCCCGTTCGTCCGAATCTATCCACAAAAATTCTTCTTGGCTGTCACGCGATGCTTCCTCTTCTTCTTGGACGTACTGCACTTGACGCTGACCTGATGCCTTGTTCCTGCATGCCGCTTCGACGTGTCCTTTTTGCTGACAGGCGTTGCACGTCTTGAATCGGAGGCGACAGCTTTTTGCCATGTGATTCGGTTTATTACAGCAATAGCACAGCAGCTGCGGTTTCTGGCCGTCGACTGCTCGTGGGTTCTCTGTGTTTTTTGCGTTATCGGTCCTCTTCTGTTTACCCTGCTGGCCTCGCTGAGTTTGTTTCTTTTGTGTGGTAAACACGGCGTGCGTGCCCTCCGCCGACGAGTTTCCCGCGATAATTCGTTGCGTGGTCGATGCGTTCTTCGTCGCCTCCTCTCTCGCCGTTGCCAATTTATAGGCATCCTCGTATGAGAGCTGCGACACCCGGAATAGCTCTGTCTTCGTCTCCTGGTCCTTCAGTCCGCACACGAATTGATCTCGCAGCGCTACTTGCAACTCTGCGAAATTACAGTTCAGAGCTAGTTTTTTTAGCCTGGCTCCGAAATCGGCGACTGTCTCTGTTTCGCTTTGTCTTGCTAGGTGAAATTTACACCTTTCCATCGTCTCTGAAGGCTTCGGACACAGGTGTTTACCCACTATCTCTACGAGCTGCTCGAATGTCTTATCTTTCGGCTTCGTTGGCGCACACAAATTCCGCACCAGCGTGTACGTGTCGGCGCTTATTTTGGTTAGAAGGACGACCGTCTTCTTGGTCTCTGCTATATCATTCGCCACGAAAAACAACTCTAACCGTTCGACGTATGTTTCCTAGTCGTCCTCTCCAAGAGCGAATTCCAACTTACTTGGCTTGGCCATTGTTGTTCGCAGCACGTCGGGGACTCCGGTGTTTACTTCAGCCGCTCCGTTATTCTCCTCGACTCTTTCCGCCGCTACCTGTGAGTCTTCGGCTGGATCTCCCGCTTGCGTCCCTACCGTCTCGTCACCCGGTGCTCGTCTGCGCTCTTTGTCCTCGCTGGTCGACGCGCTCTCCTTCTCACCGCTCTCGCGCTGCTGACTAATTAGTCCGACTAACCGCTTTCGCAATACGTCCACTGATAGGGACTCCAATAATGCGGTTATGCTCACTCGGTTTTTTAATCTTTCGATGAGTTCCACCTTCGAGAGCTTGTAGATTTGCGAAGATTCTAACTCTTCCCCGCCGCTGCCACTTGTCTCCGGCATTCGCAACGGGATGGTGCCAACACTCTTGCGACTCCAAAAACCTCTGTTCACTGTTTCACTCCGATAGTTTACGATACTCCTCGTCGCCAATTGTAATGAATGAAACACAGTATATCATCAAACTATAAGGTTTTATTGTACCAAGGATAAGTGTGCGTGGTGCCGTGCTCGCAGGCACGCGGCTCGAGCCGAACTAACGATTTTCGGGTTTACATCAGTCGTGTGTCGCGTTTGTTTACATCGATCATGTATCGGGGGCAGCACCTACTGGACTGCCCAAGTAGCTGGCATTACAGTCACTACACAAAAATTCTACTAAACGGTGAATAATTACATTACGCGTACTATTCTTAATTTGTAATCGCGTGCAACAGTTTTTATAAAATACTTAATTACCAATCACGTGACAAAAGCAAATGAGACACAGTTACGGCCACCATAATTGGCCCTCTACCGAGGGAACTAGGGCCCCAGGCCTCACCACGGGAAAAAATTATAAGTGGTCGCGTGTCAGTAGCCCACGCTAGAGTGTACTATGCCGATAGGTGGTCACCACTTTCGAGACCTTTCTCACAAACGAAATGCTATTCGATTAGTTTATAAACGACGCCGAGAGCAGCCAGATTAACTGCTGTTCTTCGTTTGTCTCTGCCAAAAAAAATCTTCGGATCATCCAACTCTCTACTGTTAAGTGGCTCTCGGAACTCTCCACCACTAGGTGGCTCTAACATTTTTGTATAGGAACATAATCTTCGTGATTAATGCTTTTCTAAAACTTCACTCCACTGATAAGTGGGGTAATCGTCTCCACCGCTAAGTGGGCAAACCTCTCTACTGCTAAGTGGGTATCTCCTCTTGTATAAATGGCAATATTACATCATAAATGAAATATGATAAGTTTGAATAATATTGGCTAAATCAAAAATGATTCCCTTCCAACTTCGTCGACGTGCGTGCCGAATACGTGATGTCGCAGATCTTTTACATCCTCGCTAAACTTATCGACTCCGATAAGTTTGTCAGATTCTAGTATTGATTACGTCAATGGCAAGGAGCTTTAGTAGAAATTTATAATGACCATGATAATGGATGTAACAACTTGCAACGTCGAAATTTGAGTGAACATGCATGAAATTTTATTTTTATTTCACTTACCCACAATATCATGGTCGACGAACTGACCCCATTGCATTAGCATATGTGTTACGGTAGCTTGTGGTATATCTCTGTCTTCATGGATAAAATTCGAAATGTCTCTGGGGCTTGGCAGAGGATGACCATGAATGGATCTCCTAATATTTTGTATTCCATCGTCATAGGCTGGAGGCAGAAATCTGAAACGATGAAAATGGTGATAGACGAGCTGATAGATCTGTATCAGCATTGTGAATGGTCGATCTCATTATCCATTTTAGGCACTCACTCTTTATAGAAAAGTGCCTATTAAAATCCTGTAAAATCCACTCTTTAGGGGGAAGTGCCTGTATATGCCTATAGTAATAATGAACAAATTTTGGTTTCACTTACTTATATTTATTTATAATTAACTTGCATTTCATATTGTATTGGTTTTATTTATCTCCAACGCGGTGGGAAGGGAAAAGGGAAGTGGGAACTCGAAGTGAAACAATGACTCGGCAAATAAAATGAAAAGAAAGAATTATTTATTGAATTAGACAAAATTGAAAATCCGAATTTGATTGTAATGGGCGCCAGTCCTCATACGCTTCTTTTATTCTAACGAAAAATCTGTTCCTCTTTGACTGTAACGAGCTGGATTATTCTTGATAATCTTAAAGGGACGAGGGGGGGGGGGGGGGGCAATCACACACTCGATAACACACTTTTCTTTCTATTGACGATAATAACTTATTTCTATACGGAAGGCAAAAAGAATTCTATCCGCTGTCTCTACGGAGGATTGCCCCGAAGTGACGAGCTCAGTCTCGCACGTCGGTTCCTCTCCTCCCGAGACGCAAATTCACGGGAACACGTGATTAGGCCTCGAGCATGGGTCAGAGCGAGCTGCTACTGTGTTGTCTCTCCGTCGCTTCTCGATGTTGACGTCGTATTCCGCTTCTCCGATCGACACCGTTCCGATAGAGGTGCTTCATTCGTTTCGATTGGAGATCGGCCTATCGTACTCACGCCTTATTTGGTTCGCCTGGGGTGGCTCAGGATCGTCGACCGTCGGAAGCTTCTGCTTGCTTCGTTCGTGTTCGCGGTGCGTATGGACGGCCGGCCGGGTTATCTGTTTGAGAGGATTGGTCTGCCGGTTCGCGTCCTTGATCGGAGCTTGCGGAGGCCAGCGCTCAGTATCGACTGCGTGCTGCCTTTCTGCCGGACTGAGGGGTTGCGGAGGTCCTTCGTGGCCTCCGCAGCTCGGCTGTGGAATTCCATTCCGTCGGAGATCAGGCGGCTTGGCTCTGTCGGGCTGTTTAAGCGGGCCTATATGGCCCTGTTGCTTGAGGGGATGGGCTAATCTCTATTATTGCCATTTTATTTTTATTTTTTGTGTTGCGTCATTATTGTATTCTATTATTTTTCTATTATTGTATTCTATTATTTTTCTCGTATTTTTCTGTTATTTTTACTCTATTATTTTGCTTCTTTATTATTATTCTGTTGTTTTCTTGTTCTTTTTATGTTGCTTATTTTGTACTGGCACGGTGTTCTTAGGGAGCTGCGGCCTCAGAACACGAAATAAACGCTTCTATCTATCTATCGTACTCCCCGTCGTTTTGATCAAGGGGAGAAGGCCGATCAAAGCACTCCACGATGGCAAATAACTTGGAACGGTCTCAATGATCTCTGGGTGACCTTCGGTGATACCAAAAGACACGGTATGGGACCCTTTTGTACAAACGTTCTTCCAGGCGGACGGAATTTCTCCTCGGATTGACCACCTTAGAAGGGGTCTTGTCTGCTCCGTAGCGCTCGCTCGACGTCGCTCAGCTACAGCGGGAAGGGAAGGGGGGGGGGGGGCGGAGGGAGACGGTCGGCGAAACTACCATATTTAAAATGCGGATACTTATAATATGAAATCGAATATTATTTTACCGTGTCACAGCAGCGTTCGGGCAATCCTTTGCTTCTTAGATTATTTTTGTTACAATATATTGTAACGCAGCTATTTTCAGCCGTTATGCACCGGCTCATTCGGGTTCGCACGAGGCGACTCCGCAGGGCCTACTAGTAAGAAAATACCTACTTTAAATTTTATGCTGAACATAAAATTTCATATACGCGGGAATATCGAGGTGAGATGTCGAACGAGAAAATACGCCGGAAACGTCAGAGAATTGGAAATCTCAGGAGTTTCGCTTGAAGCGGGAGGCTTATACTTACAAAGCCTACCTCTCTGCTGTAAGAGTCGCACAGAAGAAACGCAAGATTAAGAGATGATCATCATTCCCGTAGAATCGACAATTCGCCGTGATCGTCATGCATCTTACGTCCTGTGAATGTGTTCCGTCGCATCGGACGGTTTGAATAAAGAAATAAACTTTCGGACGAGAGAATTAACGAATTCTCGAGAAAATTCGGTGTCTTAGACCTTTGCGAGCGGAGCAATAAAACATCTGCGATACAGCTGAATTCTTTCTAATAAAGACAGAAAACATCCTTTAAAGTCGACAAGAATCACGAAAAGGTAATTCGCGAGTCAATGGGTCAGCGTCAAGCGCTGAGCCTCTTTACCTGCCTAAAACACAGGGTTTCGGCAGGCGTCTTACCCCCACGTAAAACTGCAATTTCATTCGTCAACTCGCGTAAAATCCCTTCTTGTTTTTTCTACCAGCCAATTGCTCGATTCTTCAAATATTGCTCCTAATGTCTGAGACACTCCCACCTTTTTTACTTTTTGCCAAAACATATTTTCTAAAAACAGTCTACGAACTTCAGCGGTAACGGACGGTGGCATCTTGGAGACTAGTACCAAACGACGCGTCACCGCGGACTCAACTAAAGTGTAGCCACTTCTTCAAAGTTAAAGTTTACCATTATTAATAGTTCAAGTGAAATAGTGTAATAAATAGTTCTGTTTGTCTCTATAAATATATATTTTACTGATTTGTATACAAGTTTTACATCTCTAATCCGTCATAAATAAATTAAGATCGTTGGTGATTAATTTCCCTGACGGCATCTCTGTACCAGCGAGACTTCGTCACCGCCAGAGTGAATTCGGACCTTACAATTCCGAACGGTCGTACCAGCACCGCGAGGTTCCAGCGTACAGAACAGAATGTTCGGTCAAATTCATTGATGCAACGAGCTAAAAATCCATGAAATTTGGTAACATAATAATAGAGTCCCAGAAAAGTTGTAAAAAAATTCTTATACAAAAATAATCCTTGAGAATGAATTACGTGTTAAATAATGAATGATTCGTCAGCAATCACCGAATAATTTTATCTAGTGATTGACGTAGCAACAGTTGCATAATTAAAAACATAAAGCAAGGCGTGTATTCACGTTGCTGGACGAGTATGATCGGCCGCGAGAATGCCTTAGCCTACTTGAGGAATCCGTTGTTTTAATTAAAACGCAAAAGGCAATACGGGTCATTTGCATGTGCGTTAGGAGACGGTACCTCGTCGCTCCAACCCGCAGAGCGAAGCAATACACGTATGCACACTGCGGTGCAGCCAGAGAATCAGAATAACTGTCTCGAGGCGACTGATTGGTAAAATCACAGTCGACGCTAACGAGTGCAGCACCCCTCAGGGCAAATTATGCACGGCATTTATTAAAAATATAATCAGCAATTGTTAATAATAATAATATTAGAATTGAATAATCATGAACAATGGCCAAAAAATATTTGATTAATTATTATTCCAATTGACTCAGGTTTGTCAAATAATTTTTGTCAAGTCGTTAACCCCTTCGCTGTCAGGTGGAAAAAAATATTTCGTGCCGAAAATGTATTGAAGAAAAAAGTTTTCAAAACCGCATGAAGATTTTATTATAAAGGTTTCTGGGGCCGCTGGATCCGAATCTAATATCAGATTTCCAAAAATCAAAATGGCGGAACCAATATGTCGAATCAAAATTCGAAAAAATGTGGGAATTCGATAAAAATTGGTATTGTATAGTTATTGAAAGCGCGTAATCCAAGTTGAATAACAGATTTAGGTATTTTGGTATTTGGGGTATTTATGTTATGGCCATACCCATGGATACAAGGGGGTTTGTGCTTTGGTCGGTTCGATACATTTTGTTTCTTATAGTGTAAGTACATGGGTTTTAATTATAAATAAATGGTTAATTTATTTTCTTCGAATAACATGAACGCTCGGATTTTCAATGCATTAACAATGAATAAGAATAGATTATTTAGATCCGAGGGTGTGACGGCGCTAAGGCTGTCCTCCGCTGAGATTTTGTGTGCTAGGAAGTATGAGCGTGGCCCGTCGTAAGCTCTACATTGCGTCAGCAGATGGTTGAGGCTATCTGGTTGTTTTGAGTTGCATAATTGAAATAAACTTTCCGAGTCTAGGACGTGTTTGCTGCCATTCCAATAAAACCTGGGCTTTTGGTCGTGTGCTACTCTCAATTGACCTATCAACCCTATTTTTTAGTTTATCTTTTCGTATATATATAGCCGTTCGCATGCATGATCTCCTTGTACAGAGTTGAATATCTCGTGTTTTGGACCGCTAGAATATCTTCGTTCCTAATTTTAGCAGTGAGTGATTCACCAATTTCATCCGTTCTATTTTTTATAATTTGAGGATCTTGACTCTCAAAAATGTCTGCGAAGTCCAACTCTGCCAAGCGAGCCTTAATGCGTGTGACCCAGTTCATCTTAACGAAATTTGGTGCGTTTTCGCGCATTGACAGCATTTTTAGATAGCATGTCTTTGGTAGTCTGTCGTTTGACATTTCTATGAGTTTCGACCACCATCCTAGGCTACGTCGTAGCGCAGCAACTTCAAGTTTTGTTTTGTTCACCTCAAGGCGAATCATGTAGTTGAGAGTGTTCCTTGGCCAGTTTAAAATGTACTTGAAGAACCTGACTTGTGCACATTCGATCGTTTGCAAGTAGTCATTGCCCCAAATTTCTACTCCGTATAAGAGGGTGGTCGAAACTATGGAGTCGAACAGTTTAATTGCCGCAGCTTGTGACCTGGGCTTAGCTTTTGCCAAAGTTTGTTTTAACACTCCTGTAGCTATATTTGCTTTTGAGATCCTTTGCTTGGAAGCCTCGTTGAATTTCCCCGATGAAGCAAAAGCTATGCCCAAGTATGTATAAAATACTTTACTACTTGTATTTTTGATTTTTCGAAGAGAAACTCCTTGAAACGCATGCAGTTAGGACTTTTGTGGAAGGCAACAATTTGTGTTTTTGATGTGTTGACACTAAGTGAGTTGTCAATGCAAAATTTATTTAGCGCGTTGAGTTTCCTCTGTACATCCACCTGGGATTCGGCAAGGCTATGTCATCAGCGAATGCCAGTGACAGAATTTCCAGATCACCTCCCAAACCTAGACCTGAGAGGCCCTCCGCTCTTAAAAAATCTTCTAAATCGCTGATAAATAGAAGGAATACTATCGGACTGAGTGACTCCTCTTGCGGGGTACCTATCTGTATTGGTAATAGTTTCGAGGTTTCGCCGTTGACATAGTATTGCATGCCCAATTTGCTATAAAGGTTTATAATTGTATTGAGGAGTTTACTCACTAAACCCAAATATACAAGTTTATTCCATAGTTTCCCGTGTACTACTGTATCGAACGCTTGTTTGAAGTCTACGAAGATTGCGAAACTGTATCGTCCTTTGTGCCTTATAGTGCACTGCACCACCGTATTTAGACAAAACAAATTATCCAAGCAGCACCTGTTTGCTTGGAACCCGCTTTGACCTTCCGGCAGAATATTATTTACCTCTGCCAATGCCTGCAGACGACCCGCTAGGATGCACGTAAAGATTTTGCTTATGTTATTAAATAGCGAGATGTTTTTATAATTACTCGGGTCCGCCAGATCCGCTTTTTTGTGCAACACTATTGTTTTTACTTGACCCCAACCTGCAGGAACACGATTTGTTTCTAGAATTGTATTAAATACTTTTTTTTAAATAGCTCGTTCCTGAGGCTGTGAGATTTTTGTAGAACTCGTTTGCTAGACCGTCCGCGCCTGGAGCCTTTTCGTTTTTAAATTGCCTTAAACATTTTACTAATTCTTGAAGTTCGATCGGTCTGTCTAAGTTGGGGTGTGGCTGCACCACGTCTAGTGAGTACGATCTGGGACCCATAGGTGGTGTATTTTGTTCGTAGTAGACTACCCACTCTTGCAGAGTTATAGGGCATCTTTGAGTGATCTTTCTGTTATATTTATTAATTGTTTTCCAAAACTGTTGCGAGTCTTTTGTGTTAGATAGGTCTTCTACCTCTTTTTCGAAGTACTGTTTTCTCTTCGAACGCGTCAAATTTTTTAGTGATTTTTTCGCCGTTATAAAATCTGGTAATTCCGGTCCTTCGAAATGCTTAGCTCTTGCACGTTTATATGTTAATCGTAGGTGTTTTTCCTTCTGGATACATTCGCTATCGATCCAGGGTTTCCCTAAGCCTCTCGATCTCTGCGTTCCTGTTGAATTTTTGCACATGTTAGCATTTACCGCGGCGACCTTGATAGCTATCTCTAGATTTTCGCAGTGTCTCTATACTTTTAGCCTCAAAATTGTGGACAATATTTGAGCTCTCCAGCGATGTCACAAATGACTGGCATCTTGATTCTATTTGTATCGGTCCCTAACGGCAAATTGTTCAGTATTTATTTCCGTGACGGGAACGGTATTATCTATTTTTAATTCTACTATGTTCATCAAATGATCTGTGTCGTTCGGGTTAAAAAATATTGCACTGTCTTGGATAAGTTCTATGCTCGGTAAATTTATCCATACTAGGTCGATTGTACTTGTGCCCATTGGGCCGATAAACGAGTATTGACCCCGGTTGTCGCCTGGAGTGCGGCAGTTTAAAAGGATGAGCCCTTGCGATTCCAACATATTTTCCAGCAATCTCCTGCGGTAGTTCATAGTTTTATCTAGGCTGGACCTTGAACCTGTCAGGACTGATCCTTCTACTAAAATTCTTCTTCCACTTGATTTAACTCCCCCAGCCTTGCATTGAAATCTCCTCCTAATATTATTGGAACGTCGACGTTTGCGTTGAGTATTTCTTCTAAGGTGTCTGCTAGCATGTCTATTACAATATCTGTGTCCAGATTTGGCCTGATGTAGACTGATCCTTCTATGAGTGTAACTTTGTCGATTTTTACTTTAACGAAGATCCACATATTGTTGATTTCAATTACATTGATTATTTCAACATCATTTCTTACAAACAGTAGGAGTCCCCCACTCCCTCTTCCGATACTGTGGTCTCTCGAAGCTGGGCACTAGATGAGTTGGAAATTCGATTAGAAGTAGGGCCCACTCTCCAGCGTGTCCGTCCTCCAAGTCTCAGATATTCCAATCATTTTCCCTGAATTTAGTGTTTCTCGATGATCCTCGTTGAGCGTAACAAGTTATTATATCCACTGATGTTCCAAAATATTACTTGTGTAGGCGTGCAGCGGTACCTCGAATTTATTTGGTGGTGAACGTACTTGCGGTGTGGGTGGTTTACCCGTTGGTGCTCTTGTCTGGTCAGCCCAGCAAAAAATAATTGTCCAGCGTAGTTGACGTAGCTTTGGGTTTCTTCTGTTTATGGGGTGACCCTAGCTCTTGGCCCGATCTCGATGTCTCTGCTCTTCCTTCGCCTCTTCTGCCTCTTTTTCTCGGGTTTTGCGGTGATTGTGCAAGTGCCGATGTTTTTTCGACATTGTATAGTTTTCCGTCCGATAGTAACTTCTCGTCAATTAGTTTCACTGAATGACCTTGGGACTTCAGATTCTTCATGATTGGCACTCATTTCTTCCGAATTTCTTATTTCTTTATCGAAGTCGTTCTACAAAGAGAATTTCGTACCTTTGAGCATGGTTGATTTTTTAAGGATCTCCATTTTTTTCGGAATGTGGTGAGTGTGAGCTGAATCGGCGCCGTTTTATTGTTATATTTACCAAGTCTTTTGACGTAGTCGATTTCCGATGGTAAGTAGTCAACTTTTAACACCTCGCCGATGAAGTTTAGCAATCGCATTTCTACTTCCTCTGTTGTCCCGAAAGACTCCAAACCGAATATGATGATATTGTTTTTCTTTTCTGATCTTGAGGCCGTTTTTTCTTGTTTTTTAATTTGGTTTCGTAGCTCGGTGTTCGTTGCCTGTAGTTCCACAATTTGTTCCACACAATAGCTGACTTGTGTGCTGACCGGTTTCAATTCATCTTTAATTGTTTCTTGTCCCTTTGCGTTGATATTAGCAGTTAGTTTTTCGGTAAGAGATTTTTCAATGTTGCTCTTCCAGTCATTCAGCATCTCTTTGAATTCGTTGACTGACAGTGTATCCATGTTGTGTCCGACCGGCTCTGTGTAAGCGTACGTGTATGTGTTTGTAGCAGCTGACTCGGCTGTTCCCGTGTTTACACGGCTCCTCTGTACCGGTGTCGAATAGCCCAGCTTGAAGCACTCCTACAGTACGCCGTGGGATCTTCTGCGCAGATATTATGGCTGTTGTGACGTGATTTTTCGATCACCGTCACAAAAATACAAATAAATTAACGTTTTACAGGTACGGCTATCGATTTAGTCCGGTTAGCCCGTTATAGTTCCCGGTTTATTGCTCCTTGGCTGTCCATGTACCGTCCAGCTCTCGTCTAAGTAAAGTTCGTTAAAGTTGCGATCCAGTTTAGAATATGCTGACGAGCTACAGTGTGTGATAAGCTTTGAGATAAACTCAAAAAGATTCAGTTCAGGTCGGGAATCTCAAATCTATTCGGTGGAGAGAGTCTCGAGGGAATGAGAAACACGAATAGAGGCGAGCCCGACGAGATTTCACTCTGTTTATGTGCACTCTTATTTCGAGACGAGATTTCACTCTGTTTATGTGCACTTATGGGCACTCTGTTTATGTGATAATGCAGGACGTTGGAGAACAGGCGGAGGTTTTAGTACGGTCCGGGCAAGGTTGAGACACCTTGTGCTGTGTTTTAGTTAAGAGAGATAGAGAGCCTTGTTTTCATGTCCTGAATTAGGAGTAACGATCGCGACGAATCTCAAAATTACCGCGTTACATTTTCGGTTCCCGCTTGAGTGACGCTCTGGAATAGTTTGAGAGGGCAGTAGCTATCAGCTAAGGATCTTGCAATAATATAACGCTTCGTTAGAATATCGTCGTAGGCTTATCAATCTACCGGGAGTCGTCCTCGAGGCAGCTCGGACCTCTCGCGCTATCGGTGTTTACGTTTGGGCTTGTCTCGCACGCTGAGTCGTTCGCTCTCGCTCGCGCTGCCGTAGACTCCGGCTATCGCTCTCGCTTCGGTTCGTGTATCTCGCTCACGCTACCTGTCACTTTGCGCGTTCGCTAGTTGACTCGTATGTGCTGTGTTTCGTGCGGATTCGGTTCCGATTTTGCTACCGAGTTTTCTGTGCTCGAGATGCGTTCTGAGGAATGCTTTTGAGGTGCAGTGATTGTGTTGAAGTTCTCGAGGCATCGTGAGATGCAGTTCCCGCCCATTATTGGATTAAAGTACGCTGATCCGGTCAGTTTATCGTTTCGGTAATTATTCGATCGCGTATCGATCCGTTCTCGTTACGCTCGCTGCGACCCTCCGGTCAGCTGAGCGCTCCCGATGCACGAGTGTGCGATCCCATGGCTTAACAAGCCTATAATTAATTGTTCCCGCTAACTTAGCATTTTGGGATTCCGATATTTGAGAGCTCGCGTTCCAGATTTCGCGTTACTTTGTTGGCGAAGGATCGCGACCCTTCTAACATAACCCGCATCCTGAGCAACCATACATTTCCGCAACCGTCCGCTTTGGCGAATGCATCGGCGTGAGTTCTCGTACCGTTAAGTTCTCGTTTGTGTGATCTCGTTATTTTTTTTTGTTCTGTCTTCGTACATTTCGGTTGCGGAGGTCGACCGTGCCATCGACCTCCAGATTAGTCCGGCTTGGCGATTCCGGCGAGACAAAAATCGACCCCGTGGAGGTCGGCCGTTCCACCGACCTCCAGTTTAGCCCGGTTATTAATACCGGCGACACAAAAATTAACTGACGCCCACCGGGACGTCGATGCATCCGTAGAAGCGGACGGCCGAAGGTGACGTTTTTGAGTTCTCGATTTCGCGCTCCGCTCCCGTTCGTTTTGAGCTTCGACTTTCGCGTTTCCGGTTTTATGTTTTTTGGTTTTTTTTTTTGTTTCGCGTTGAGATCTAGGAAAATACGTCACACTGTATATCGGCTCGCGCTCGTTTCTCGCTTGGATAGGAATCGTGCGGTCACTCTTTTCACGTACGCACTTTTCACCGACTGTAGCTTTATTTCTATAAAAATGCACCTGTTTGGTAGCAACAGGTCGTTCAGCACTGCACCTCGGATGTAAAAAGGTGTCCAGACCGCACTATATATCACCGGCTATCAGCGGTATCCCGATTAGCCGTATATCGTCCCTTTCCTTGGGTTTAGTGTAACGGTATCGGAAGCCTTGTGCTGCACAGCGGCCATTTGGTCAGGTCACCACTTCAGCACTATTTTGTACAGTTTTGTGATTAATCCCTTATACACTTTTTACACCGAAATAAAGCGTGCACAGCACCAGATTCGATGCAACCGGTTTGAAAAAAATTTCCCCATGTGGGCTAAAAATACTGACTGTTAATTACGGAGCCTTGAACTGTACTTGTGCTTTCGACGACACGCCACTAGTGCCGCCCCCCCCCCCCCCCCCCCCCCGCCGAATAACAGATTTAAAAAAACGAAAATGGCGAATCCTATATGGCTTATCAAAATTTGTAAAAATGTTGGAATTCGATAAAAATGAGTATTTTATAGTTTTTGAAGTCTCCGAATCCGAATTTAGTACCAGATTCAAAAAATACAAAATGGCGGATCCAATCAGGCGAATCAAAGTTCGAGAAAATAAAAAATAAAAATGGTATCTTACGGTTTTTGAAGCCGATGAATCCAAATCTAATATCAGTTTTTCTGAATTCAAAATGGCCGATCAAAATTTGACCGTATCCGAAAGTTGTGTGTATACGCCGAACGGAACTATGCGCAATTTCACTCTCCACGCGTACATTTGCATTTCTCATCATTTAAGCTTGGTTCTGTAATGGCGTTTTCTATACAAGTTGTTACCACGTTGAAGAGAGAAAAAATATGGATTTGTAGCAATACTTAAAAACAAAAAGCTTGATTCTGTTACCTCCTGTCGTAACTTTAATCCCAAGTTCGTTCCGTTACAAGAATTAATTAAAAATGCTTATACATTGTCTAGCTCGCAATTCTCAACGGGAGTTGGTTTGACTTAATTCAGCCACAATCAAAAATTAAAAATGCCGCTGTCAGAAATCATGTGCGAGCCAGTTAAAATATTACACCTGTCTCGTTGAAACAGATGGAATAAGACGACAGAATAGTTTCGGTAAAAAGTAAAGACCGTTCCCTTTCAGGAAAGGTGTCCATGGAATTATAGAGTTTCTACTTTATCTACAGGAATCCATTCGGGGCAATTATCGACCCACGTTTATGGATCCCGAAGGGAACCGAAACCGTCTTACCACAAGCTCCACATAGATTAGGAGGCATTCGAGTCACAAGAGGGCCGGGAATCCAACTGCCGCTCCAACTGGCGGACGGGAGTAGATGAACAGGACTGGTTCTGACTCAAAGGATCTACCCCGACATTTACCGACACTTTTTAGCTGAGACTCGAACCTCTTAGCTTGGACTCGAACCACTTGGTGGTGGGCGGGTGGGTGTTTGGGTGGGTGCGTGTGGGTGGTGGATGGGTGGGTGTGGGTAGTGGGTGGGTTGGCTGAATTTTTTTCTTTGCATGAATCGGCGATATGCGGTGGGTGGTGAAGAGGTGGGTGGCGGGTGGGTGGCTGGTTGGTAGACATTTTTTTTTTGAATCGGTGAATGACATGTAGTGGGTGGTGGGGTGGTTGAAATTTTACGTGAATCGACGAGCGGCATGCGGTGGGCGGTGAAGAGGTGGGAGGTGGGAGGCGGGTGGTGGGTGGTCGAAATTTTTTTTTTTATTTTTACGTGAATCTACAAGCGGCATGCAGTTGATGGTGAGGAGGTGGGGGTGGGTGGTGAGGAGATGGGAGGTGGGGTTTGGGTGGTTGAATTTTTATTTTTGAATGTCCCGCTTGGGTACCCCCCCAAGAGCTGTCAATTATGACCTATAATATAAACAGTAATAAATAAACAGACCCGAGTTGAATTCGAATTTTCATAAAGCGGTTGTTTAGGTGATAATATATCCAAACACTTCAATTATCTTAGACAACTTGTCGCTCTTGGAATTTATTACTGCGATAAACATGTATAAACAAATATTGAATAGAACAGTTATACCCAATGAATGGATAATGAGTCAGTGGATAATGAGCCCTTGTTTGTCGTGAGACGTGGAGCTCATTTCTTAAATCGATACACTCATCGATGAGTCAAACCCTTTTTGAGGACCCTTGTCCTCAAAATTTCTTATAGGGGGGGGGGGGGGGGGGGGGGGGTCTTAAGTAAACAAACATCGTCGCACCGAATATTCAACGCTTTATATCGTTGTGTTTTTATAATATTAAGTGTATAAGACTCGAGAGTCGTGAGACGTGGAGCTCATTTCTTAACTCAAAGGCAAGATGAATTCAATCGATGGTGTACTCGCGGTTCATAATGTTAAAAATCAGTGGGAATTAACAAAGGCGGAGCTGAAAAATATCACGAAACCTCAGCTTTTGCGGCATTGGAGTAAGCAAATTCATCATCTATGGGATCGGCTGCCCGCACATCTCTATGCGGATGTTGAACTAGCTTCGTACTTGCCCTGTATGGAGCATTGGAATACGCCTGATATGCGAATGCATATCGATGGACCAGCACCTCGTCGTCGAGAATGTGAGAAGTGTATACGGAAAGCTGCGATGAATGCAAAGATAATAAGAGGCTGCCAAAGTGTTGACGACGAAAAAATAACAAAGTTTGTTAAAGAATAAAAGGCGGAACTTATTGATGAGGCTGTCGGGATTTCGGGGAGGGGTTAAGCCCGAAAATTGGTGGGGATTATGGGAGGGGTTCAAGCCTGAATAAATCGGATGCTGCAAGTTTTACTCAGATCAAACCAGAACGTAATGCAGGACAGATGTGTGGAACTCAAAGAACGTATCCGACTGCTTTTTGAACACATCGAAGAAGTTAAAAGTTTGATTCGTACAAGAGAAGATCTGCATCTCTTCGCGCAAGAAATTTCGAGGCTTCGCATATCACCGAGGGTTCACGTATCAACGGAAAATGGATTTCTCTGCAATCAACGCCGTGGGCAAGATCGCGGAATTCCTTCCAACGAAGAAGCTGAAAGACTGGGAGGTGCAGCAGGACCATCCAATCACTCACATCAAATTCGTAGAAACGAAATACGGCAAGAGAATCGTCGTCGAGGTGGGCAACGAATTCGCCACATTCCTTCCTGCCAGACTTGTGAAAGCTCTCGACGAGGATAAAGAACAATTTCAAAAAATTGTGAAAGGTGCACAGGCTGGAGAACTCTACATGAACTATTACGGTGGAAGATATAATAGTGTCGAATTCAAAAGCCTGTGAACCGATGATGATGACGATGTACAGGAAAACGAAAATGTAGCAGCAACAACAGCAGCAGCCGTATAAGATTCAAGCTGCTAGATTTGTGACAGTTTTCGACAGTGATGATGACGATGAATTGTTTCACAACGTGTGTGCGCGTGCATTGAAACCAACAATCTTCGATCTCGAGTTGGGGGCTTCGTTATATATTTGTGAAAGCCCCTAATTATATATACTATAACCATATATATAAATATGTATTATTTTGCTCAATTTTTTAATACTGTAAGAAAATTTTTGGGTGTTGGTCGGAAAATAAAATATATATTTTATACATAGTACGTATCGTATTTATTCATTTCTCAGGAAACCTCCTCTGTCTTACATGAAGTTTGAGCTGATTTAAGCCAATTCTTCAAGGATTTCACGTTCGCTTCGGCACAATTATATTTCAAGATATTGGGGTGATGGGGGCATCCGTTGGTCGATAGGATGGTCGATAATTTTCGCAGCGATGGACAGTCCAACGATTCCATATCAACGATGGATGATGGTGATTTTTCGATGAAGCTTGCTATCCATCTCTTCTTCTCCAGACCTTTCACGAAAATGGTTCTCGCATGTTGTAAAATGGATCGAACTCCCTTTGCTGCTGCTTGGTAGGATACATCGCCGGAGGTCCAGGATATTCCGTGATAATTGCGTTGAAGCCAAAAATTCATGGCCTTATATTTTGCTGGTAAGGCTGACCACGCACAGGACGGTTTGAGGAGAAGTGTCAGAGGTTCGGCTGCTTCGTCACTTTTAACTTCAATAATGGAAAATTCTTTCAGAACAAACTCATCGAAAGGTTTCTTGAAGCCCTGAACGATGTCACGTTCCGCGCAGCGACGATTTTTATTTCTTAATCTTCCTGCGCAATTCGCGACAGTACTCGCGAAATGGCACGTTCGGGCTCGTCAGCGCGGGATCGACTGTCAAGGTATCGGAATACACAGGATGTATTCCGTTGCCTTTCCAGTATTTAATTTCTGAGTTAATTCTTTCAATATCGCGCTAACCGCGGCGTTATTCTACGCGTCGCGGATCGCGTGATATTTTTCCTCGAGAAACGCGAGCGAGGGCTCGAGGAGACATACGAGTGCCTCCTCTCGCCTCCGCTTAAACGAGTTGCAATTTCGCTGTCTTGCAGAAATCCTCCCCGGCTCGACATCCGACGGTCGAGAGATCGGCGGATGCACGAGCCGGGGAAATCAGTCCCGTTTAGATACTGAAAGCGCGAGCTTGTTCTTCGGAGAAACTCCTCGATTAGCACCCGCAAAGTAGAGTAAATCTCGAGGGAACACCCCGGTCTATTAGAACGCGATAAAGTCGCGAGGGCCGAAAGGAGCCTAAAGAGTGTTGCATCCCGCGGTGGTGAGCCTGATCGTGCTAGATCATAGTTGTTTTCAATAACGCCACGAACAATCCTGTCGTGTAGTTTTAAGAGTGTGGATACGGTACGAGAGAAGAGTGGAGTGAGAGAGAGAAGGAGTGTGAGGCAGTGTCGAGAAGGAGGGTGGAGAAAAAGAGACCGTTAACACACGTAGCAGTTAAGGGAACATAGTAAGTAAGAGTGTGAGTCCGTGTGTGCGATTGTAGAGTGAGTGCTTGCCGGCCAAACCTTGTCAATTGTAACTCGATACCTTTTTCTAATAATTAAAATTCGAGTTAACAAAAGTAACAAAAGTAATATACCGTTTTCTAATAATTAAAATTCGAGTTAACGAGATGTGCAGAATCTGGCGGTAAGCGTCCCGGCCACGGAAGAAAGCGATTATGTCGCTATCGTTATTAGCAAATTACGCGGCGCGGTGCGCAATTGCCTACACGGATTGCAGATCAACACGATCGCGGATCTGGTAAAAATATTGAAGAAACGTCATACGACCGGTAAGACGTATGATTATTACAATTCGAAACTATCGTCGATGCGTATGTCGAAGGACGAATCGGTCGGTGACTTTTACGATAGAGTTCGAACGGTCATCGCTTGCGGTAGGAACGCGTATCGAACTGAATACGGCGCCGAACCGCCGGCGGAAGACAGGGATCCGCTGTACGGGATAGGGCGTGGCGCCTTCATCAGGGGATTGCCATCACAAATGAGCGCGGGAGTGCTCGTCCAAAAGCCCAAAACTCTCGAGGAGGCTTATGAGCTCGCGGAATATCTAGACGCGAATCTTCCTTCGCAACGGCAGGAAGAACGCAAAGAAGCGTTGGTTTTTTATTCGCGTGACGGAGAACGACGGGAGTTTGTGCCGCGTACGAATCAGTCGGAAGCGCGCGCGAATTCCCCGCGACCGGAGGGATATAGGAATTTTGGCTCGAATCAGCCTGCACGAAGAGACGCGTCTCTGTCTCCTCGGATGAACCGTCGACCCGAATTTGATCCTCGGACGGAGGGTTGCGGTGACCGTTATTGCTGGTACGGTCGCGGTTGTCCGTGTTGTCCGTGGAATACGGCATACGTACAGCCGCAGCCGAGCAACGAGGCTCATTTAAACTCGCAGGGGGCTCGCTCCGGTACTCCGACGGCGAGCCTAACCCGATCGCCTTCGCCGAGGCCGGCCGCTCGATCGCCCGAGCGCCGACCATCAGTGAAGTTCCTGGAGAACAATGCCTCGTCCTCTGGACCCCAGAACCCGTCGAGGAGCCAGCCGTAGAGATGACAGCTCCGGAGCTACGTCGTAAGACGGGCAAATTCTTCCTGGATACGGGCTCCGCGACTAGTCTAATCAAGCTGAGCGCTCTTCACGAGGAATTGACAGTTGATACCGATGATATAATTTGGATAACCGGTTCAGAGGAAACCCAGATACCTACGTTAGGGTCGGTTTTCCTCCATTTGTCGGAAAGGCCAACGAAATTTTACGTCTTGCGACATTTGCCACTAAAAAGCGATGCCCTTATCGGAAAGCCGTATTTTTATGAGGAAGCAGCCGAAATATCCTTCCACCATAAATCTCTAGTCACGCGGAACGATCCGATACGACCTAAACCATTTCTCGAAAATCCTGCGGTCAAACACGGGAACGAGAAAAAAATATTAATCACGCATGAAAAACCCGCGAATAGGAAATTTAAATTACGCGCGCGCATGCGTGAACAGATCGCACTACCCGTCGCGAACAATGTCCTGAGCGAGGGGTACTTGCCGCGGATAGCTACACTCGCGGGGGTCTACGTCGGTAACGCGATCATGAAAAATCAAGAGGGGACTTGCCACGTGTTAGCAATTAATACGCGATTCGAGGACGTAGAAATCGAACTGACTCCCCAAGAACTCGAGCCATTCGAATATGGCCATCCAGACGAGGACGATTCGTTATCAGACCCGTCAGGTACCGATCAGGACGTTGCTCCTCCCACCGATAGGGTAGGGGCAATAATGAAAATATTGCGACTAGCTCACCTCAGCGGTACCGAACGTACACACGTTTGTAGACTGATTGAGGAATTTCCGTATAGATACAAACTTCCGGGAGACAAATTGCAACGAATTGATCTCGTCTATCATCGAATCCCGACAGTCGACGATTTACCGGTAAACGCGAAGCAGTATCGATTTCCCGTGGTTTACCGTAGCGAGCTCGAAAATCAAGTACAAAAGAAACTCGGCGACGGAGTAATAACCCATTCTTGGTCTCCGTACAATTCACCGGTGTGGATTGTGCCGAAGAAACCTGATTCGCAAGGACGACCCCGGATGCGCATGGTTATCGATTTCAGAAAATTGAACGAGAAGACGATCTCGGATGCGTATCCGCTACCAAATATGATTGAAATCTTGGAACGCGTTTTCCATGCCGAACGGCCACTACGAGTATTGTAGAATGCCGGAAGGTCTGAAGAACGCTCCCGCGACGTTTCAGCGTCTGATCGATCGCGTGCTGGTGGGACTCCAGGGGACGGAATTATTCGTCTACCTGGACGACGTCGTGATATTCGCAAAGTCTCTCCAAGAACACGAGATAAAGGTTCGTCGACTCATGATGCGTCTGGAGGAAGCGAACCTGAGCTTAGAGCCCGATAAGTGCGAGTTTTTGCGCAGGGAAGTGGCTTATCTCGGCCACATCGTGAGCTGCGAAGGTCTAAGGATGGACCCAAAAAAACTCGTGGCTGTCCGCAATTTTCCGGTTCCGAAAAATCAGAAAAACGTGCGAGAATTCCTCGGCTTAACCGGCTACTATCGGCGTTTTATTAAGAATTTTGCTGCGCAATCCAAGCCATTATCGGACTTGCTCAAGAAGGGAAAGACTTTCCACTGGGGAGAACAGGAAAAGAGAAGTTTTCGGAGGCTCCGAAAAGCCCTTTGTAGGGAGCCGATATTACAATATCCTGACGTGACGAAACCGTTTACTTTAACAACGGACGCGTCGAACCTCGCACTCGGCTCCGTGCTATCGTAAGATCATGACGGTTTCGATCTCCCCGTCGCTTATCACTCGCGAATATTTTCGCCGGCTGAAACGAATTATTCAACTCTTACGTCCTGATCAGCTTTTTCCTGCATCTATGGTCAAGGAGATTTCTCTCCCTATTACACGTTTATCGCATGTGACGTTTTATCAGAACTGTGCCCTTTTGAATCTAACCTTTCGGAAATTTATTCAGGGATGGGCTGAGAATGCATGCCGAAAGTATATAGCTCGAAGAATACCATATGGTGTTTACTATGACTCGGTATTGAATTCTACTCGATGCGTACTACGGTATTTACTACGTTGAACCGATACAGCACTCCGCATGGCCCTGACATACCGTAGCAAGGCTATGTAATAAGATCCCTCACAGTCCGGCAATGATGGCCGCCACTGGATGAAGGCTAGCGTTATCACCAAACGTCGAGTTCATTACTCTATACCCTGGTCCTCTTTAAGAAAGATCGCAAACCTCGGCTTCCAAATTCTCAACTACCGACATTTTAATTTAGCAAAACTCCGATCGATTATTAATTTGTTTTTGAATGATTTCAAAATAATTAATTATTGCTCGATCCTTCGAGCAATAATTAATTATTTTATATTGTATCAACGCAGTTAAAAATTAATACAGTTTATTCCTATAAACAATCATAAAAGCGAAGAATCAAAATAAAATAATGTTTTGAAGATAAAAGGCGGAATTATTTGAATTTAGATGATTCGATGACTTACGGTGATTGTCAATGAATGAGAGGCGAAAATGAGTCGAGACGATTAAAATGGATGAAAGATGTTGATTCCGAACTTGAAATTCCTCCTTCCTTCCTTCCTTCAGATAAAATTCGTGGAATCAACAATGGATGTTGAGAACGATGGATAAATGTTGATGATGTTGTATAATGAAGGTGATGAAATAATTTATCGTTGAACTCTGATTTATTTACTCGAGAATAATTTGGAATATTTATTTGATTGTTATTTGGAAAATTCAGACTCCGAAACTGTATTAATTTTTAACTGCGTTGATACAATATTTCGCGAGAGGTCAATGACTTCCAGACAAAAAATTATTTTTCAATGAAGATGATAAAGTGTTAATGAACCGCGAACTGGTGTAGTGTGGTCTGGCGAAGTGGTCTGGTAATCGTAGGGGCAAGTGGTTCCGCGAAGTGGTACCGTCCGCCCTCGGAGGTGCCTCTTTTATTGTTTTGATCGGGGGGCACCCGCGCCACCAAGTTATCCGTTGCATCAACTGCCCCCTTCTATGGTCAATATCGATCGGTTTTGGCGTCTTCCGCTACTTATTTTAATAATTACAAAATTCTGGTTATTACCGTCGATTCCCGAATAAACAAATTACTCCGATGAATTTCAATTTAAATAATAAGAATTTACAAATTTGAACGAAGTTTCTACGATTCTCCTATCAAAAGTTATAATCCTGATTTACGAAATTGTTACAAATATCATCTATAAATTCCTGATTTTAAATGGATAATTATTTAACTTTACTTTAACTAATAATGATGCCTCTAAATATTTTCCCCAGATGCTAATAACTAATTCCCTGCTATTGACTATTTTATTTTACTATTCTACGGATAATAAAAACATGATTTTAAAATATTAATTAATTTCCCTGATAATTACAATAATAGATAATATATATTCCTTAATTTTTATAACAATTTTATGTTAACGAATGTGACCCAATTCACTTTTCATTCGTGATTCTATTTGATAATTACTTCATTTATTAATTTCCGACCAATTTCCCATGTTTATTCCATTCTAACGCGGTTTCTTTTAGCAATAATTGAAGATATTTTGAATACTAATTTGAATAATTGTGCCCCGAGAGGTGCTGCACTCGTAAGCGCCGACGGTGATTCTTTTAATCAGTCGCTTCGAGACAGTCACACGGATTCTCTGGCCGCACCGCTGTGAGCGTATGTGTATTCCTCCGCTCTATGTGTTGGAGAGATAAGTCTCCGTCTCCCGACGCGTATAGCTAAGGATTCGGATTGCCTTTTCCGTTCTAATTGAGACAATGGGATCTTCGGGTAGCCTAAGGTATGCTCGCTACCGATGACACCTCTTCAGCAACCCGAATATTCCCTTTCGATATTTTTCTGTTACGTGACTTGTTGCTATGCCAATCACTGAATCGAATCATTCAGTGTTGGCTGACGCACAGTTAATTATTGACAGCATAATTAATTCTCGTTGAATATTCGTTTTCTATGAATTTTATAAGATTCTCCTGTGACTATTATTTATTAGAATTTTACTGAATTTTCTTAGTTGCGTCAGTGAATTTGGTCGAAAATTCACGGGACGTAACACAACCACTGAAAAAGAATGTCTCGCGATCATTGATTCAATCGAGCAATTCGCGACATATTTATACGGAAAAAAATTCACGCTCGTGAGCGACCACGAGCCTCTCAAATGGATGCGAACCACACTCGATCCAGGCAAGAGGCTCGCACGGTGGAAGATGCGTCTCCAAAAATGCGATTTCGATTTCGTGTATAAACCGGGACGCCTGAATGTCAACGCCGACGCTCTCTCGCGTAACCCGGTAATTTCTAATCAGTCAAGTTCTAGCAGTGACAGCGATTCAGGCTCGGAAAAAGAATCTCGCGAGGTCTGCAGGGTGCACCCGACTTCGTCCACCTCCGCGGATAAGGGCGCAATTCCTAAGCGAAAAATGGTAAAACCCAAATCCATATTAAAGCCAGCATTGTCCTCGAGTCGTGAGCGGGCTGCATCCGCGTCGAAATCTGCCCAGGACGCGGTGGCCGCACGCACTCGCGCGAAATTACGCACCGTGCTTGTTCCACCACCAAATTACAAGGAGGTGGAAACGAGCTCGGACGTCTCGGATGTTCCCGCGGAGCGCCTGCATCGGAACACGTTGCCGGTGCCTTTTCTTCCACCGAAACGGCCGAACACCCCTGCGGAGCCCGTTCTCGTCGCGGAAAATATTGATCCCGAAACGGTACCTGTTCCTCCTGCGGCTATGGCGGCGGAAAAGAGCCCCGACATAGCGGTGGAGGTAAGCCCTCCCGCGGAGGATACCGAGGACCACGAGGTCTTCCAGCCGGCCGCGGAGATTTTGCCACCGGGAAGCTCGGAGTTTGCTCCGCAGTTGGTGCACGAGTCAATCTGTAGGTTCGATAAATCGCTGCGTGCACTGGAGGAGCGGTATACTAACAAGGATAATATGACGGCTCGGGATGAAACAGATCGAATAGGAGAGTCGGTAAATAAATTCGACGAAACGATAAGATTGTTAGAGGAGCGTTTCGCAAAGGAAAAGCAGATGACCGCCGAGATCGTGACGGAGAAAGATAAGTTCGAATGGCCAGATTTTGTTTCTGAGGGAGAGGAGATCGACCCGGAGGCTCAGCAGATTCTCGATGAAATCGATCCTTTCGAGACATCCGGGGATGGTCACGAACTAGTCCGAAGACTAGAAAAATTATCGGAAAAAGAGTCCGGCGTGACCGAGGACGAGTTGCTTCGGCGCGTAAGCCTAAAGGGAGCGAGACCGGTCAGCGACGCGGAGGATGGCGCGGAGACCGACGATGAGGGCGAGGCTGGAAGGAACAGCGCGCCTGACGTCGCGCCCGATGCGTCAAATATTCTTAATAAGCCGCGACGAACGGTCAGATGGTCGTTGCCCCCTGCGGGTATCATCCCCGATGCGAGGTCGAACCCCCATGGTTCTCGAACAATTGCCCGAGAAAAATCTAGGGGGGAGGCAACTGAGAGAGCCGTGAATTCGTCCACGATCCCGTCATCTGTTGCTCAAAATTCGGTGACGGGGGGAAGTGACTTCCAAGTCATCGAATTGTCTTCCTCCGATCCCGAAGCGGACAGCTCGAGCGAAAAAACCGCCAAGCAGATTTTGGAAAAATCTATTCGCCTGGTGGTTGGCACTCGAGAGTGTTTAACCTACAAAGCGGATAATTATGTACATTTTATTTCAGCGGACGGCGAGCTGACGACAATAATCGGAAGATTATTGACCGACCTCGGAAAAATCGACGCGACCGAAATAAAAAACAAAGGTCTACAACTCGGACAGATAGCTGTAACACCGATCGGGGGACGAAAGGTTTACAGCGTCGTCGTAAAATCCCGTTATTTCGACCGAACGGACGAAGATAATATAATCAAGGGATTAAAGAACCTGAAGGAGATTCTTTCGCGCACGAACGTCGAAACATTTCAAATTTCGCGTGCGGGAGATTTTTCCGATGATTTGTCGAGTGACCGAATCGTTCAAATCCTGCTAGAAATATTCGGAAAATCTGGGATCGGCGTGACTGTCTGTTACGGCAGCTTGCAGTCGCCGTTGGCGGAAGAACGCCCCCGGATAATTGACGAATTCCACTCGAGCTTAGTTGGAGGACATCGAGGGGTAACAAAAACTTACCGGAAAATCCGGGAACGTTTCTGTTGGCCCTCACTCCGAAATGAAGTTCAAAATTTTATCAGACGATGTAAAGGATGTCAGGAGCAAAAGCTCGTGCGAGCGAAAACTTGCGAGCCGTTGCTACTGACCGATACCGCGGCCGATACATTCGATAAAGTATCGCTCGATACCGTAGGGCCGCTGCCGACTACGCCGCATGGGAATAAACATATTGATACCATGCAGGATAACCTCTCGAAATATTGTCTCGCCGAAGCAATACCGGACCTCAAGGCCACAACTATCGCTGAGGCCATGGCGGGACGATTAATCGCGCAGTTCGGTGCACCGCGCGCGATTCTCACGGATCGAGGCTCAGCCTTCACTAGCAGCCTCTTCGCAGAGATCGCGAAAATATTTCGCATAAAACATTTGACTACTTCCGGGTACCGTCCGCAAACAAACGGAGCACTCGAAAGAAGTCATATAATGTTAGTCGAGTATATAAAAAATTATGCTACGACATATGATGATTGGGATCGCTTGTTGCCGTATTCAAAATTATGCTATAATTCTAGCGTGCATGAGGCGACAAATTTTACGCCGTATGAACTTGTCTACGGGAAGCTACCTCGGCTACCGAGCGAATATCCAGTGGGTAATAAATTAGAGACGTATAATTCTTTCACCATCGCGCTAATAAAACGATTGACGGAATTACGCGCGATCGCTGGAGAAAATCTCAGCAAGGCAAAAGAACGAACGAAATTCTATTACGACCAAAAGGTCCGTCCTTTCGAAGGCAAAGTAGGCGACAGTGTCTATGTATGAAAAGAGCCGCGAAAGGGTAAATTCGATTGTCAATATCACGGGCCGTATAAAATAATAGAAATTTCAGAACAAAGTAACGTCATATTAGAAGCCCCTAACGGAGTTAGAATTCGTAAACATTTTGACAATGTTAAGCTGGCATATGAATGACGTATGAATGAAAATTGTAAGTCATAGAGATTCGAACGTCGTGCGGTATGCAAAAGCACGTCGCGTAGCGCGAAGCCTACGACAGGGAGAGACAGGAAACAGCTGTCTCAGAGCCACAGTCGAGTAGCCGTTTAATTGTAAATTTCTGCGCTCGACTCGAATCTCTACGGCAAAGAAATAATACTGTACTGTGTGGGGAAAGAATCCGAAAGACAAAAATTAATGGTGTATATCGCGAATAAATAATTAAGTGTTGTGTTCACAGACATTGCGCGCTAACGAGTGCACTAGTGTCAACGGAGAATTCGACCAAGGACAATGAATATCCTATCTGTGATTGTGAGCATAATGGCCGTCGTGCGGGGTAACTCGCGCCCGGAGAACGCTTATCACGTTACACCGGTGACGAATCAGCCGGGACTGTACTTCGAGTGCATGGCCGACCTTCGCCTGCAGCACGTGGACTGGAGAGTGACGACGTTCATCGACGTAGAAAAGTTTTTAAGTGATTTCCCGAAGGAGGAAGAACAATTAATAAACCTTCTTGAACGATGCCGCGGAGTGACATATAATCTTTTCCTAGGAACGAACTTTCCGCGTGGTAAATGCCAGGAGTTAACCAACTCCGAACATATCCTCAGCAGGATCGAGCATGCAAAAATGTGCGCGGCAGAACTTTCCGCGATCTCGCACGATTCTTTACCGGTGAAACCCGTCGTGGATCCGATGATAAGGTCGATGAAGAGACGCTCCGTGCCCTTGGGATTTATCGGGTCCCTGAGTAAGTCGCTTTTCGGAACGATGAACGAAGAGGATGCGGAATATATCAACGGCCAGATCGACAGACTGTTTGCCGATCAGACCAATCTTACGCACCTGATGGGGAAGCAGATGCATATTACTCGTTCGCAACTTCAATAACTGCACGAGGAACATGTGTCCGAAACAAAAAGAGTCGGCGAAATGGCGAAACGCATCCATGCATTGTACAAAGCTCTTGAAGGAGTCACGAAGGACACCGCCGAAGTGATATTCCGAATCGAGCTTGTCAACTACGCTCGCCGTGTAGAGATAAAGGTGGACCGTTACATCGAGGCGTGCGGACATTATCTACGGGTGATAACGACTGCCCGGGACGGCCGTTACGACCCAGCCGTACTCACAGCGGCACAGCTATTGGCGTCTCTCGCGAGATCCAGGCGCGAACGCCGGCGTTCGAATTTCCCCTCTCCGCTGAATATCTACGCGGGGAACTGCTCGCTCGCGTGGCGCGTGCCGACTTGGTTTTTCACAACGGAAGGATGTTAATTGTGACCCATATTCCGCTCCTGGATCGCATGAGCTATATATTGTACCGAATGCACCCATGGCCGGTACCACAGAGTGATATTAATCAAACGGGATCCGTTCACATCACACCGGCGACGGACTATATCGCCGTGTCAGCCGATCGCCGTTCGTATTTTTTGGCCGATTCAATTTACATCGGAAATTGCAAACACCTCGAGCAGAAATATATTTGCTCCATGGAGACACCCCTTCATGAGGTCTCGACATCGGAGCAGTGTGAGGCGATTATGCTTAATCATCCGTCGCCGGCGGCTTTTCGCAAATGTAACATAAGAGTTAGACCGCAGCACGGAGCCTTCTGGATGCATTTACCGTCCCAAGGGGGCTGGCTATTCTCCCTCAACGAATGGGAAATAATACACATTCTGTGTATGGGAAATATTGAAACCACGACAAGGTTGGACGGCGCGGGAATACTGCATCTGAGTCCTAACTGCGTCGGACGTACGCGGACGACGGCGTTAACGGGCATCCGGGCGTACGAAAGTCGAGAGCAGTATTTTTACATGCCCGATATATCGTTAAATATTTCCATAATGGTGCCAGGGCTGTTGAATTTATCCACAACCATGGCACAGGCAGTATTGAAAGAAACCAGAGATTCCGACAAGTCTTCGAAGAGCTCTTGGAAAATTCAAGAGGATGGAGAGTCGCTTTTCGAAGTCGAAAAACGCGTCTATGAAATCGGAACTCACCGACGTGACCGGCAGCAAAAGCATAGCCTGTTCCTCGTTGAATTTTCCATCCAGGCTTTTCTTGCGGGAACATTCGTGCTCTATTCACTCCGTGCGAGGGGCTGGAATTTGGTCTCGGGTCTTTGTGCAGCGTGCAAGAAGAAATCCAAGCCCGAAGAAATAGAACTCAAACGCAGAGCGAGTATCGAGTGTGGCCGAGGGACTCAGTCACCACCACAGTCGAAACAAAGTTATCGCTCTCCCGGTGCCTCGCGTCGGAGTGCGGACTCAGCAGTCTCCGAGGATTCGAGGAAAGACGCCGTTATCTCAAGTGGAGTCGAGCGGCGAGACAAAACACCCTCGCGCTCGCTTCCACCGCAAGACCCAATGCGGGATTGAGTGACCGACGGCCCTGCTAGGGCCCTACTAGCTCCCACCAAGTCAGACTGGGGATGGTGTGAGGCCTAGCGACGGTAATTATCGAGGGCAGATTGGCTGCGAGCTCCCGCGCGTGCACTTCATTGATCACCATCCCGGTAAATAATAGGTGTACGGTCACGCGTTCAACTACGAGTTGCAGTTGCGAGTTAAAAGTGACAATAAAAGTGAAAAATAAAGTGTCAATAAGATAATAAAAGTGACAATAAAAATAAATATACTGACAAAAATAAATTAATCATGGACAATAAAATATTAAGCTTAACGCTTCGAGGCAGGTGTGTGTGTTGCGGCAGGAGTGCGCCGACCTGCCCCGATTGGGAAAAGTGTTATGAGCGGAGACTCATGTCGGGTCGGGGGCTCGGCAGCTTACATCTGTGCGAGCTGTGCGGCGACGGCGTGAGTGCTCGGGAAAAATTGCGGCACGCCGGGGCTTGCTTGGCGCGGTACCTGCACCGCGTCGACGAGCTCCGGGAATCCGAGGTGGCCGACCGGCTGGTCTTGCCGATGGGGGCTGTTTTGCCAGCCGGGGAAAAGTTCGGAGTGCGACCGGCACTGGCGTTGCCGTCCGTCGCTCGCGCTCGGCCGTCGCGGCCGGAGCCATCCGCCGCGCTCGAGGGTTTGCCGCCATCCCTGGCGTAGATGTATCCGGGAAGCGGTGTGCCGGGACCGCCAGCGCAGAGATCCAAGACCTTCGTCACCGGCCGCCCGAGGACCGTCAGGATAACGGTGAAGGACAAGGGCGTCCAAGCGGAAGCGAAGACGAGGGACAAGTCGACGCAGACCTCCGCCATCGAGCTCCAGCCCGGCGAAAACCTTCACTACGTCCGGTGGACGGGAGTGGCCGGAACCAAGCGACCCCTTCTCGAGTCGGATCGGGCGAGAATTTACTCGCTGATGGAGAATTTGCGTCGGGCCGTCGCCGACGTGCTCGGGGGCGAGGAGCCCGACGCAACGGACAGCGTTTCCGGGGACGCCGCCGCGCTCCCCGCGGCTGGGATGGACGGCGCGTTCGCCTCCGCGGAAAGACAGCTGGGCGAGTTGAGGAAATCCTCCGAGCCAGAACGATCGCGCTGGAGCGAGCTCTGCAGCCGACTTCGGCTGACGGCGACTCGAGTGACGGCGAGGATACCGACGGATCGGTAGCCGTTACCGAGGGTTCGCCGCGGGAGACGCCGACCGTCTCTGGCGGCGAATCCGAAGGATCGGAGGAATCGGCGGTTTCGGAGACGGAAGGCACCGTCTCATTCGCCTCGGCCCGGTCTGGCGAAGACTCGGAGGATCCCGAGAGCGACAAGTCCGAGTGTGCTTCGGGATCGTCGGTCAATGACACCGACGATGACACCGATGTGGATTCGGAGGTCCTCGACAATGACGAGTAGTGAGCGTGTCGACGGCAAGGGAGCCGACCGCCGCAACAGCCCAGGAGTCGACGGCGAGGGAACACGGCCGTCGCTTCATCGTTCGTGCCGACGGCAAGGAGCACGGCCGGCGCCTGTGCCTAGCCGACGGTACTCTTCACCGCCGTAACCATCGATAGAGACAATAAGTGCAGTGAACCGTGTTGCCCACCAGGTTATTGAAACACCTATCGGTATCGTAGAAATTTTATTTTTTATTTTTTATTTTTTATTTTTTATTTTTTATTTTTTATTTTTTATTTTTTATTTTTTATTTTTTATTTTTTATTTTTTATTTTTTATTTTTTATTTTTTATTTTTTATTTTTTATTTTTTATTTTTTATTTTTTATTTTTTATTTTTTATTTTTTATTTTTTATTTTTTATTTTTTATTTTTTATTTTTTATTTTTTATTTTTTATTTTTTATTTTTTATTTTTGCTCTTATATATACATTTATTATTTTGTTTTTTTTATCAGCCGGCAAGCCTATCTTATAAGTTTATTAGGTTATATTAATTTTAATAAAAAATAATTAATATCGCGACCAGATGAGATCGGCGGGCTCGCCGGTCCGACCATCCCGATGATCGGGTCGACGAGGGCGTCGACTTTTAAGGGGGGAGGGATGTCACGTTCCGCGCAGCGACGATTTTTATTTCTTAATCTTCCTGCGCAATTCGCGACAGTACTCGCGAAATGGCACGTTCGGGCTCGTCAGCGCGGGATCGACTGTCAAGGTATCGGAATACACAGGATGTATTCCGTTGCCTTTCCAGTATATAATTTCCCGAGTTAATTCTTTCAATATCGCGCTAACCGCGGCGTTATTCTACGCGTCGCGGATCGCGTGATATTTTTCCTCGAGAAACGCGAGCGAGGGCTCGAGGAGACATACGAGTGCCTCCTCTCGCCTCCGCTAAAACGAGTTGCAATTTCGCTGTCTTGCAGGAATCCTCCCCGGCTCGACATCCGACGGTCGAGAGATCGACGGATGCACGAGCCGGGGAAATCAGTCCCGTTTAGATATTGAAAGCACGAGCTTGTTCTTCGGAGAAACTCCTCGATTAGCACCCACAAAGTAGAGTAAATCTCGAGGGAACACCCCGGTCTATTAGAACGCGATAAAGTCGCGAGGGCCGAAAGGAGCCTAAAGAGTGTTGCATCCCGCGGTGGTGAGCCTGATCGTGCTAGATCATAGTTGTTTTCAATAACGCCACGAACAATCCTGTCGTGTAGTTTTAAGAGTGTGGACACGGTACGAGTGTGAAGCAGTGTCGAGAAGGAGGGTGGAGAAAAAGAGACCGTTAACACACGTAGCCGTTAAGGGAACATAGTAAGTAAGAGTGTGAGTCCGTGTGTGCGATTGTAGAGTGAGTGCTTGCCGGCTAAACCTTGTCAATTGTAACTCGATACCTTTTTCTAATAATTAAAATTCGAGTTAACAAAAGTACCGCGTGATTTATTTGGCGACCAGCGTGAATAAACGGGAAACGTCCTGTAAAGGACGAACCGGAAACGATCCCGAATAAATAAATATAAACTCGTCGCGCTTCCCGCGACGGGGTTATTTTCGACGTATTGAACGCCCGTACGTCACAACGTCAACGATGTAATCCATCTTGAATGTCACTAACTCGATTTACGATCGAGGGTCGGCTTTTATACCATTTTTTTCACCCCACCACTAATTGGATTATATTCAACTATTCGATCATGTATGATTCGGCAATATGCGGATGTTTTAGCGGGGCAATTATTTTTTGCTTCAAACTCCAGGCGAATGTCAACGTGGCCAGATTTAAAAGATCATTCTGTTTTGAACAATCAATTACGATTAGCGGAGCATAATTTTTAAAATCACTTTTGTTTAGCAACATTTCGCCATCTTTACTGTAATAGCTAGATTGGAAATTCGTATGCATTTCATACAGCAAAGCGTACTGATTTTGACCAATATTCAGATTCAAGTTTCCATATGGATGACATTGTGAATTCAAGTACAATTTCACATCGCTAATGTTACAATGATCTAAATGGTTGACATTTTTAAGTGGCTTATTTTTCCTGCTCGTTTGAAAGCCTAGAAGTTGTGACGTATTTTCCTGGGTCTCAACGCGAAAAAAAAACAAAAAAAAAACAAAACCGAAAACGCGAAAATCGAAGCTCAAACCGAACGGTAGCGGAGCGCGAAATCGAGAACTCAGAAAACGTCACCTTCGGCCGCCCGCTTCCACGGATGCATCGACGTCCCGGTGGGCGCCAGTTAATTTTTGTTTCGCCGGTATTAACAACCGGACTAAACTGGAGGTCGGCGGAACGGCCGACCTCCGCAGGGTCGATTTTTGTTTCGCCGGAATCGCCAAGCCGGACTAATCTGGAGGTCTGGAGGTATTCGGGTGCTACTAGGAACTCGAAGGTCCTAGTAGCACCCGAATCCATGGGAGCCCTTACGGTGCGTCCGTAAGTATCGACGTCGACCCTAAAAGCGATTACGCGACCAGTGTAGTCGCATTCGCTATAACGTCGCCTAGTGACGTGTCGGGAGCTGGGTCTACGTCCGGTAGCTGCCTCTGTCTTTGATTACGAACGGGAGCATGGTGACAGGGTTTCGATACGCGAGATCGTGTCGAGAAAATATTCTTAGGGCGAGAACTGTTCCGAGATCGGCGAAGGACACGAACTCGACATTTTCCGGCAAACCGGAAACAATTTCGAAATCGAATATTAATTCGGACTCGAAACTTCCATAAAATGCGAGAGCTGTGTCCAAATCGGATGTTATCCGAAATGGAAAACTTCGAGAACGTTGCCAGCGGTCGAACACTCACGCGTCCGTCACGCTTCACGTCGGGATCCGGTCTGACTGCGGCCAGCAAAATGCCTCGCTGTCGACCCGTACCCAATCGGGGGATCGGTGGGGACCCACTCCCTCAGGCGAGCAGGGAATCCGCCGTATCCTTGCAAGATCGCCTGACCTAAAATCGGTATTGGACCGGGATCGACCTCTTTTTCGGCGAGCCGGGAATCCGTCGTTTCCCGGCAAGATCGCCTGACTTAGTCTCTTCAAGAGCGTCAAGAGTGACTAAACTCGAGGGCTTACGGTGGTCGGAGCGCCGGGAATTTCGCTCGACGACCGATCCGAGAACGGTAGCCGAATCGGAGTGACAATGAGTCTGCTCGACAATTCTTTCGGGAGTCAAATTGAATCGAGCGAAGGTGAGCGCGCTCAAGACTCACTTGTGCGTAAGATCGGGAACCGCTTCGAGCGTCGAAAATCGGTTCGAGTTCCGAAGCGAAAACAAGAATTAACCGAGCCTCAAAAATTAATTCGAGTTCGAAAGCGAGAACGAAAATTAATTCGAACCTCGAAAGTTAATTCGAGTTCGAAGCGAGACCGGAAACTAATTCGAACTTCAAAACTTCATTTGAGTTCAAAATAAACGGGAATACATCCGAACATCGATGGTCAATTCGAGCTCATATAAACGAGAACTATTCAAACGTCGAAAATTTATTCGGCGAAAATGAATTCGCGTCGAAGACACAAATAACAAACTTCGGACAAACAACGAACAAATACGACAACCACACGACTGAACAAACACAATAAACAAATAACAAACTCGAACATCGAAATTTAATTCGAGTTCGAATAAGCGAGAACAAATCCCGAACGGCGAAAATTAATTCGCGTTCGAAAATCGAGAACATACTCCGAGTTTCGAAAATTAAATCGAGCCCGGATGTACGGGAGCAAATTCGAACGGCAAAAATTAATTCGCGTTCGAAAATCGAAGATCAATTCCGAACTTCGAAAATTAATTCGTGTTCGAGAATCGAAAATAAATCCCGAACCTCGAAAATTAATTCGTGCTCGGAGACGAGAATTAATTCACATCTCGAAGGTTAATTCGAGGTCGAAATACGAAAACCAATTCGAACTGTGAAATTCAATTCACGTTCGAAAAATCGAAAATTAATTCGAACTGCGAAAATTAATTCGCATTCGAACACGAAAACCGGTTCGAACAGCGAAAAATTAATTCGCGGTCGAAAAGCGGCAATTTCATTTTGATTCGGCCTCGAAGGACCTTCCACAAACGAGAACTTCATCGAATCGTGAAACACTGCGAGAGAGAAAATTTTGATCGAAATCGAAAATTAATCCGAAATCGAGAATCAATCCGAAATCGAAAATTAATCCGAAATCGAGAATCAATCCGAAATCGAAAATTAATCCGAAATCGAAAATTAATCCGAAATCGAAAATTAATCCGAAATCGAAAATTAATCCGAAATCGAAAATTAATCCGAAATCGAAAATTAATCCGAAATCGAAAATTAATCCGAAATCGAAAATTAATCCGAAATCGAAAATTAATCCGAAATCGAAAATTAATCCGAAATCGAAAATTAATCCGAAATCGAAAATTAATCCGAAATCGAAAATTAACCCGAAATCGAAGATTAACTCGAAATCAAAAATTCATCCGAAATCGAGAAATATTACGAAAGCGAAGATTTCTGCGAAATCGAAAATTAATCCGAAATCAAAAAATATTGCGAAAGCGAAAACTTCTTCGAAATCGAAAATGAATTCGAAATCGAGAAATATTGCGAGAGCGGAAACCTCATCGAAATCGAAAATGAATTTGAAATCGAGAAATATTGCGAGATCGAAAATTTAATCGAAATCAAAAATTAATTCGAAACCGATAAATACTGCGAGAGCGAAAGTTTCATCGAAATCGAAAATCAATTCGAAATCGAGACTATTGCGAGATGGAAAAATCACTTCGGCATCGAAAATTAATTCGAGTACGCAAAGCGATTCCTACGAGAGCTTATGAAGGATCGAGAGCATCTCCGAAAACGGGAGCTTTCGACCGTTCACGGCGGTAGTCCACGACGAAGTGACCGAGAAGTGGCCGACTTCGGTGATCGAGAGCCAGAAGGGCGAGGAGAAGAGGACTCCTCGAAACTCAAAATTGTTTGTCACAATTCCAGAACCTTCGCGATAAGAGCCGGGGCTCGGCTAACGGTAACTGCCCCCCACTCCAGCACGCGTGACGCGAATTCCTAACGAATTCCTCCGGGAACTTGCCGTCAAGGCGTATCGAGAATACCATGTTTTCCCCCAAAAGAGGTTCCCACCTTTCAGGGTTCGAAAACAGACGAAACGACCAAAGAAAACAGAAAAAATAAAATAAAAAAATTAAAAGGTCTGTTTTCGTCATCGGGAACGCGTGGGTTCGTACGAACATCCACAGCGAGAACGTGTTACCCTGTAACGCGAGAACTTCGAGAAAAAAGAAATAGAAAATAATTATCTAATTAGTAATTTTAAAAAAATTACACCGGTAGCTGTTACTTTATTGGCGTGGCCCCACGTTGGGCGCCATTTGTGACGTATTTTCCTGGGTCTCAACGCGAAAAAAAAAACACAAAAAAACAAAACCGAAAACGCGAAAATCGAAGCTCAAACCGAACGGGAGCGGAGCGCGAAATCGAGAACTCAGAAAACGTCACCTTCGGCCGCCCGCTTCCACGGAGGCATCGACGTCCCGGTGGGCGCCAGTTAATTTTTGTTTCGCCGGTATTAACAACTGGACTAAACTGGAGGTCGACGGAACGGCCGACCTCCGTAGGGTCGATTTTTGTTTCGCCGGAATCGCCAAGCCGGACTAATCTGGAGGTCGATGGAACGGTCGACCTCCGCAGGGTCGATTTTTGTTTCGCCGGAATCGCCAAGCCGGACTAATCTGGAGGTCGATGGAACGGTCGACCTCCGCAGGGTCGATTTTTGTTTCGCCGGAATCGCCAAGCCGGACTAATCTGGAGGTCGATGGAACGGTCGACCTCCGCAGGGTCGATTTTTGTTTCGCCGGAATCGCCAAGCCGGACTAATCTGGAGGTCGATGGAACGGTCGACCTCCGCAACGGAAATACACGAAAACAGAACAAAAAAATAACGAGATCACACAAACGAGAACTGAACGGTACGAGAACTAACGCCGATGCATTCGCGAAAGCGAACGGTTGCGGAAATGCACGGTTGCTCAGGATGCGGGTTATGGTAGAAGGGCCGCGATCCTTCGCCAACAAAGTAACGCGAAATCTGAAACGCGAGATCTCAAATATCAGAATCTCAACATTCTAAACACGGGAACAATAATTTATTGGCTTGTTAAGCCACAGGATCGCACTCTAGTGTATCGGCAGCGCTCAGCTGACCGGAGGGTCGGAGCGAGCGTAGCGAGAACGGATCGATACGCGATCGAATATTACCGAAACGATAAACTCACCGGATCAGCGTACTTAAATCCAATAAGAGGCGGGAACTGCATCTCACGATGCCTCGAGAACTTCACACAATCACTGCACCTCAAGAGCACTCCTCAGAACGCATATCGAGCACAGAAAAATCGGTAGTAAAATCCGAACCGAATCCGCACGAAACACAGCACATACGAGTCAACTAGCGAACGCGCAAAGAGACAGGTAGCGTGAGCGAGATACGCGAACCGAAGCGAGAGCGGTAGCCGGAGTCTACGGCAGCGCGAGCGAGAGCGAACGACTCAGCGCGCGAGACAATAGCCCAAACGTAAACACCGGTCGCGCGAGAGGTCCGAGCTGCCTCGAGGACGACTCTCGGCAGACTGATAAGCCTACCACGATATTCTAAGGAAGCGTTATGATTATCGCGAGATCCTTAGCCGATAGCTACTGCCCTCTCAAACTATTTCCAGAGCGTCACTTAAGCGGGAACCGGAACTGTAACGCGGTAATTTTGAGATTCGCCGCGATCGTTACTCCAAAATCAGGACGTGAAAACAAGGCTCTCTCTCTCTTAATAAAACACAGCACAAGGTGTTCCGACCTTGCCCGGACCGTACTTAAACCTCCGCCTGTTCTCCAACGTCCTGCATTATCACCTAAACAGAGTGCCGGGTTTGCACCGGACTTTAACGTATTCGCGACGAGATCTCGTCGGGCTCTCCTCTATTCGTGTTTCTCGTTGCTTCGAGATTCCCTCCACCGAATAGATTCGAGGATCCCGACCTGAACTGGATCTCTTGAGCTTATCTCCAAGCTTATCACACACGAAAGCTCATTAGTAAAGTCTAAACTGGATCGTGACCTTAACGATCTTTACTTAGACGAGAGCTGGACGGTACCTGGACAGCCGAGGAGCAGTAAATCGGGAACTATAACGGGCTAACCGAACTAAATTGCTAGCTGTATCCGTAAAACTTTAATTTATTGATATTTTTGTGACGGTGATCAAAAAATCACGTCACAAAGTACATATCGAGGTTTTTCTAGCGGGGAAGATGTTTTGACGGTCCACACATGCTTCGTCGTAGTCGGGAGTAGCGGATACTGATACAATTCCCAAGTACAAAAACTCATGGGAATTGGAGGATCTTTGGCAATCAAATTTAGTACTCGTATTTTCCGGTGGTCTGAGATTGTCACATAAGGTATAAGCCATTCTACTTTATGTATAAGAATATTAAACGCCTCTGCAGCTGTTTGTATAACAGCATTGTAATCACTTTTTGATCAAGATAAAATTAACTCATGTTTAGCACGACAATCTTATGATAATCTTCAGCAAATCCAAAGATCGAACTAAGTGGTACGCATACGTCGAAGTACCCTGCACTGGTAAAGCTCTTATTTTCTTCGACATCCAGCCAACCAGCATTTTCCAATAACGAACTTTTGCCCGGATTTAGAGACACATATCCTTTCATGACAAATAGCATTATTGGCGAGGCTCGTCGTAGTAACGACTGCTCCATCTTCCTTTACGAGTCTTCCACATATGTGAATCGAACTCTTGCTGGGTAATAAGCTGAGATCTTGATGCTGAACGGCAATTCGTATCTCATCACTATTGTTGAAAGTTGATGATGCATAAGGTTGATGAGCATGGATCTCACAATGTATTATGGATTCATCGAAGATGATGGGTGTCTGAATATTGAGTATTTCTTCCTCCATCGTATGCAGCAGCAGATGCAAAATACGCGAAGTAAATATCGATTTATTGTCTTTTTCTGCCTTGCTTGACCTTCAGCCCCAGACTCTTTAAAAGCAGTATGTTCTGATGTGTTAACGCCTTGGGAGCTGGCCGTCGACTGATCTGACTCGCACATGATGGCTTATTATAATTAAAATTTTTTCTGTTAAACACTATACCCATTATTACTGGGATTTGATATGCAGTCGAATTGTTATGACTTCGCCGCGGAAATTAACCACATTCCCATCCTGATCTACTATTCGTAGCTGAATATGGTCAATTATCTTGCCGGTGATTGGTATATAAATGACGTGCGATGGCACTTCAATTATTTTATACCCCTGTGGAACGAATGGAAAAAATTCGTGAATCGTATGGACTTTTCGCTCGTTTATATACGCACCAGTCGTGAGATTGCATTCGACTCTTAACGCGTTTACTTTGAGAATGGCTACGGGAAGGTCAGACTCGTAGCTTTTATTTGCTGTCAAAATACGCTGAGTGAATCCCAGTAGCCGACCAATAGAATCGCCCGGTCTAAAGTCTATGTCATGAGTACGCCTAATTTCACTGCGAAGAGTATTATTATTTGGTTCGATATCGATAACAATATTTTTACCAATTAAAACTTGCTTTATGTAATCTTCGATATCTTCGATTTCATAACTACCAATAAGAATGGTTATTACTTCATCTCCAATGTAACGTTTATTATTACCAACATCTATGTTCGGAATTGAATTGAAGGTTAATAATTAAACAAGTCCGAGAGTATAGTTTCTATATGCGGAAAGTTCGATAGGCGGAAAATATTGTGCTTCGAGAACGGACGATGTTCCCGATATAGTTAATGCAAATGTATCGCCCATGATGCTGATGTTACGTCAAAACTGTCGATGATTTTATTTCGCTGAGTTTTTACGCAACTGTTGCCCCGATTCCATTAACACTCTCCGGTCAGAACGATGAGAATCGATCTTTACCACGCCCGGTATTAATCACGGTAACAACTGCCCATTTTTAAGCCTAACCTTGCGGAAAATTGCTTGGGATAGGGCCCTAGGAATGCCTGTCGTTTCTAAAGTCGTAGGGTGTTTTCTGAACTCCTAATCCCTCCTTTTTCGAATTTACGCTTTCCGGAGAATTTGAAGTAACAACGAATGTTCATTTCGATTTACCAGATGATTGATAGGTCTGTTTGACGGTGGCTTTACTCCAGGAAAAACTTGACGAGTGGGTCAGGAAAAGGTCAAATTAATAAATTCATGCACTGGAAATGACCCGATAAACGTAGAGAAGAAAAGATAATAATGAGAAAAATAAGATGTATGTCGCTTACGTTTTGACTGCTGGTTTTCGCCGAAATTGGAATAATTCGTAGAACTTTCGATGTTTTCGTTGGTAGAAATTAGGTTTATTTCGAATTAAATATTTCACGAAAAAGGTACAAAATAAATCAAACAATGATTCTCGAACCCGAGGTTCGGACAAAGTGATGTTTCCTTAACTTTAGGTGAATTAATAAAAGTATTGCTCGGCTGGTAATTATTCGACAATGGTTATCAATGGATGACGAAATCAAATGAACACTGGTTGCAAATAATAATCGTAGTCGGACAACAGAATGAACAATAAGTTCGGCGATCGGAAAAAAACGGAAATTGAATCGTGTTTGAACAAAGACAATTTTGTTCAATGAAAACGTAAACTGGCAAAACGAATGACGACAACGGCGTCGAATCGGATGATGGTAACTGGCCCTGAGCACCAAATTTTTGGGCTTTTTATACCCTTTTCTAGGTTAAAATAAGTGGGAGTAATCCCCTGATCATGTGCGCTTTTCTTATGCTAGAAGGAAGGTGCATGGGTAAGGGGAAAAAGGGGTGATGCGTGGATAGAAGGGTTTTCTGATTCGTCGATCGGTGTTTCATCGTTGGATAGTCGGGGAGATGGTGTGTGTCTAGGTGTTTGACTCATCATTTCTCTAGGTGAGGGGAGGTGCATTTAAGGCCCCCCGCAAGCCCGTTTTGGCTAGGAATTCGGGGCCAGCGTCGGACGCTATCCTGTTTGCCGCGATAAAAACCCGCTGCTAGCGTCGTTCCGCCGAAAGTCGTGGTTTCCGTCCATCTCCCCCCAAGCCGTCCCCGTTGCCCCTTTGACGTATTGAGCCGCAATTCTTTCATGGGATGGACCGAGCGGTGTTTTTTCTTCCTAACATTATTTCCTTCCTACTTATTCTTATAGAGTGCGTTTGAAAAGATACGAATATCTCTAGATGAGAGTAGCTTACACGTGTCGATTCGTTTCAGGAATTACTCCCTTTGTTAACTTAACAATTATTTGGATTGAATATATATATACATATATATATTTATATGTACATATATATCCCGTCCTTTTTCTCGATAAAAATTATAGATTCCCGACAATATTCTGGTCCCACGTTTGTACTCATTAGGTTTTTCCCTTCCTGTATTAATTAACAAAGGGGCTGTTAAATCCTTGTTTCAATTTTCCACATGGGACGAAAATCTTTCGGATCTCAATTACAATCAAATTGGTGTTTAAACAACTGAATTTCTTACTTCATAAACAATATAAAAGTTATAAGATGAGTATTACTGATTACTTAGATTGTGAACAAAATTTAACTCTCCCGTTGGAAAACGGTAGAGGGGAACGAGGCTCCCTGTGGTGCCGCGCCGGCGATTTTGTCGCCTGGCAACTTGAATGATTTGTTCGAAAGCGTTCTTAAAATTCCCTTTTGAAACTTATTCTACGAGTGTTGGTTACCTTTTTAATATTAACTTATTATTGAGTTCTTATACTCCTATTTATCCTAAATCAAAAAATAATCAGGAATTATTTCTTTGTTTACTCGTAATTGTTTTTAATCTGTCTAGACCTGAGTTGAAAATATTCTTAATTATTGATCTGTCTATATTATTTTTCCTCATCTTCATTTTTGTTTGCAGGCTCCCATAGATTGCCTTTATTGTAATAGTCGTTATAAAAACAGGGTGGCAGAAATTCTCTCTCGTGATTTCGAGGAAAAGGGCGCGGTACTTCGTTTCTACCGTGGCGTGACTTTCTAATCTCAAAGCCTTGAGGCGCTAGGCTCTATGAAACAGAATTATCGATAGCTGGAAACCCCAAGGGTTTTCATAGAGCTGTAGGTAACTGGTCGAAACGACTGGCTTAGGTGGGGATCCGGCCCAGCGGCAGATCACTGCGGGCCCCCAAATGGTTCCCCGGCGATGGTACAGAGGATCTAACGATCCCTGCGATCTCTGAGTGTTTAGTCGATACTCGTACCTGACATGGTCACGAGGTATCTCAAGCGGGTTGGTTTTTTACTCGGCCCTAAAAGGGGCAGCGCTAGCGGTCGTAGACCATTGTTGGCGGCCTTCCTTTTCCACAATTTATCCAGATCTGTTTGACCATACCGTTAGATTTTGACGGTCAGGCTTGACCAGCCTCTTGTGCCTACTGATTATACCGGCTGAGTTCATCAAGTTGATCCTTTGGCAGAAGCGAGTTATTTTACTAACTTTCTACTATTTCGGGTTATCTGACCGAATTTTGCCCCTTGCTTTTTATTTTATTTTCTGAGCCCCGTATTAGTGTGAGGAGAAATAATGAAGAAATTTTATTCGTTACGTTTGACGTAACACTGACGTATACATAACTGAGCGTATAGCATTATGGCGTATGTTTATATAGAAAATATTTTTCTTTACCATCAAGCTGATTACAAAAAAATTTGAGACATAAATGTCCGCACTCTACGGTATCATAAGACTGATATTGTTTATAGTTATAGTTAACGCTGCCAACACCCGCGTAACTGATGAATTCTATTGGTGTGTTACGTCAAAACTGTCGATGATTTTATTTCGCTGAGTTTTTACGCAACTGTTGCCCCGATTCCATTAACACTCTCTGGTCAGAACGATGAGAATCGATCTTTACCACGCCCGGTATTAATCACGGTAACAACTGCCCATTTTTAAGCCTAACCTTGCGGAAAATTGCTTGGGATAGGGCCCCGGGAATGCCTGTCGTTTCTAAAGTCGTAGGGTGTTTTCTGAACTCCTAATCCCTCCCCTTTCGAATTTACACTTTCCGGAGAATTTGAAGTAACAACGAGTGTTCACTTCGATTTAGCAGGTGATTGATAGGTCTGTTTGACGGTGGCTTTACTCCAGGAAAAACTTGACGAGTGGGTCAGGAAAAGGTCAAATTAATAAATTCATGCACTGGAAATGACCCGATAAACGTAGAGAAGAAAAGATAATAATGAGAAAAATAAGATGTATGTCGCTTACGTTTTGACTGCTGGTTTTCGCCGAAATTGGAATAATTCGTAGAACTTTCGATGTTTTCGTTGGTAGAAATTAGGTTTATTTCGAATTAAATATTTCACGAAAAAGGTACAAAATAAATCAAACAATGATTCTCGAACCCGAGGTTCGGACAAAGTGATGTTTCCTTAACTTTAGGTGAATTAATAAAAGTATTGCTCGGCTGGTAATTATTCGACAATGGTTATCAATGGATGACGAAATCAAATGAACACTGGTTGCAAATAATAATCGTAGTCGGACAACAGAATGAACAATAAGTTCGGCGATCGGAAAAAAACGGAAATTGAATCGTGTTTGAACAAAGACAATTTTGTTCAATGAAAACGTAAACTGGCAAAACGAATGACGACAACGGCGTCGAATCGGATGATGGTAACTGGCCCTGAGCACCAAATTTTTGGGCTTTTTATACCCTTTTCTAGGTTAAAATAAGTGGGAGTAATCCCCTGATCATGTGCGCTTTTCTTATGCTAGAAGGAAGGTGCATGGGTAAGGGGAAAAAGGGGTGATGCGTGGATAGAAGGGTTTTCTGATTCGTCGATCGGTGTTTCATCGTTGGATAGTCGGGGAGATGGTGTGTGTCTAGGTGTTTGACTCATCATTTCTCTAGGTGAGGGGAGGTGCATTTAAGGCCCCCCGCAAGCCCGTTTTGGCTAGGAATTCGGGGCCAGCGTCGGACGCTATCCTGTTTGCCGCGATAAAAACCCGCTGCTAGCGTCGTTCCGCCGAAAGTCGTGGTTTCCGTCCATCTCCCCCCAAGCCGTCCCCGTTGCCCCTTTGACGTATTGAGCCGCAATTCTTTCATGGGATGGACCGAGCGGTGTTTTTTCTTCCTAACATTATTTCCTTCCTACTTATTCTTATAGAGTGCGTTTGAAAAGATACGAATATCTCTAGATGAGAGTAGCTTACACGTGTCGATTCGTTTCAGGAATTACTCCCTTTGTTAACTTAACAATTATTTGGATTGAATATATATATACATATATATATTTATATGTACATATATATCCCGTCCTTTTTCTCGATAAAAATTATAGATTCCCGACAATATTCTGGTCCCACGTTTGTACTCATTAGGTTTTTCCCTTCCTGTATTAATTAACAAAGGGGCTGTTAAATCCTTGTTTCAATTTTCCACATGGGACGAAAATCTTTCGGATCTCAATTACAATCAAATTGGTGTTTAAACAACTGAATTTCTTACTTCATAAACAATATAAAAGTTATAAGATGAGTATTACTGATTACTTAGATTGTGAACAAAATTTAACTCTCCCGTTGGAAAACGGTAGAGGGGAACGAGGCTCCCTGTGGTGCCGCGCCGGCGATTTTGTCGCCTGGCAACTTGAATGATTTGTTCGAAAGCGTTCTTAAAATTCCCTTTTGAAACTTATTCTACGAGTGTTGGTTACCTTTTTAATATTAACTTATTATTGAGTTCTTATACTCCTATTTATCTTAAATCAAAAAATAATCAGGAATTATTTCATTGTTTATTCGTAATTGTTTTTAATCTGTCTAGACCTGAGTTGAAAATATTCTTAATTATTGATCTGTCTATATTATTTTTCCTCATCTTCATTTTTGTTTTGCAGGCTCTCGTAGATTGCCTTTATGGTAACAGTCGTTATAAAAACAGGGTGGCAGAAATTCTCTCTCGTGATTTCGAGGAAAAAGGGCGCGGTACTTCGTTTCTACTGTGGCGTGACTTTCTAATCTCAAAGCCTTGAGGCGCTAGACTCTATGAAACAGAATTATTGATAGCTGGAAACCCCAAGGGTTCTCATAGAGCTGCAGGTAACCGGTCGAAACGACTGGCTTAGGTGGGGATCCGGCCCAGCGGCAGATCACTGCGGGCCCCCAAATGGTTCCCCGGCGGTGGTACAGAAGATCTAACGATCCCTGCGATCTATGAGTGTTTAGTCGATACTCGTACCTGACACGGTCACGAGGTATCTCAAGCGGGTTGGTTTTTTACTCGTCCCCAAAAGGGGCAGCGCTAGCGGTCGTAGACCATTTTTGGCGGCCTTCCTTTTCCACAATTTATCCAGATCTGTTTGACCATACCGTTAAATTTTGACGGTCAGGCTTGACCAGCCTCTTGTGCCTACTGATTATACCGGCTGAGTTCAGCAAGTTGATCCTTTGGCAGAAACGAGTTATTTTACTAACTTTCTACTATTTCGGGTTATCTGACCGAATTTTGCCCCCCTGCTTTTTATTTTATTTTCTGAGTCCCGTATTAGTGTGAGGAGAAATAATAAAGAAATTTCATTCGTTACGTTTGACGTAACACCTCCCCCTCTTTTCAGACGATTATTAGGAGAATCCGAGTAATCGTCTCATTTTCTGGGCGGTTCTCCCCCCTTTTTTTTTGAGTCTTCATACGTTTTTTTTTTTTTTTTTTTCCTTTTAAAATTTTTTTTTTTAATTTGAGATGATCTTCCTGATTATTTATGTTAAGTTGATGTGAGTTTTTTAATCTATTCCTGAGTTATTATATATGTAAGGACAATACCCATGTTAGTATTTTTAGATTTCTAAAAAAATGCAATTAATGTTGCCCTTGCGTCTCGTTCTGAACGAGTAATTCGTGGTTCTTATTATAATATTTTTTTTGTTTTTACTTAATGATACTGTAGAAATGTGGTGTGTTGTTGAGGGCCTTGGCGTTCTCGTTGATCAGGAGTATCGACTTCGAAGCTCGGAGAACTGGTTTGCTGGTTCGATCCTTTTTGTATGGATCCTAGATTACGACGTCAGGGGTGCCGTATTCTGTGCATGGTGGACCCGTGCATCGTCGTTAGTTGTTATTGCGAATCGGTGTAAAGGCAGCAACACTGGTAATTCTACTAGTAGACAGTACCGATTCCCCTTCATTTTTCCTGATCCGGGTTGTTTTAGGTATCAACAACTACCCTTCCTCGTAACCCTTAGTTTGTATTGGATATAAGACGTCCTTCAACCATTAGTTTGATAGAACATGATTTTTAATTGATTTTCCCCACCTCTCTAGTAATTGTTATTTTACTTGGGGTATCTGTATTTATGTATTTACCCTTATTATTTCCCTTCTACTTTATATATATATATCTATTTGTGTATATATATATATATATTTATGTGTATCCCTCTCCCCCTCCCCCTTTTTTTTTTTTTTTTTATAATTCTTCCCTTTCATCATCATTTTTTTTTCTTTTTTCCTCGTTAGATATATTCGTTTCCACTGTTTTGCCCAGAGTTCTCTGTGATTTAATATAATTAGTGTTACCGTTTTTTTTCTTCCTCATTTTCCTGATTATTTGAAATAATGAGAAAAATGGAGAACATTTACATACTCCCTTATACCAAAGTTTCCAATCCTCTTGGGTTTTCGTAATCCGTTCCGCCGTCTCTGTTGTCCATGCCTATTGGGCCTTCGATGGCGCTGAGGGGCGCGATCGGGTCGCTGTATTGGTTGATGATGGTGTTCATCAATCTGGAAAGTCCCAGCTCCTGTGGTAGTGGGTCCCTGTTACCCGGAGTCCGTGGTGGCGTATAGGGTCGTTCGGAGGATGCCTCCTCTGCGGGTGACTCAGTTTCGTCGTACCTACATTCTCCCAAATATTCAATGCTATCGGGATTCTGTCCATGAGGCACGATTGTGTCGTGCAACCAAGAGTAATGAGTCTCGCCAAGTACAATGTGTTGGTCTGGACTGGCGGCCAACTTCCGTGCCCACATGCGTCGCGTTTTGTCGGTCAATCGTCTCCACTCTCGCGGGACCCATACGTATCGTCTTGGTTGCAAGGTTCGTGGTAAACGCATTTGCCAATAACACACCACTCTTCCCATCCCCAAAGAAGGTAAAAGCGGTGTACGATTGATCGTTATTGCCAATCGTTCTGTCTCAGGCTTGGACCTGGGTGTATTCCAATACGGAACCACCTCTGTAAAATTCGGCCATCCGTTCCTTCCATGTATCGGGACGGTAGTGTAGACTTGACGTGAAGGTAGCAAGATGTCTATAGCCCAGGTGTATCTGGTTCGACCCAACACGACCTCTTCGTACGGATTATCGCGTAATTTTCCCACCCAACTCTCCAGTCTTTCGGGAGTCAGCCATCTCCATTCAGGCGGGACGTACAATTCGATATTCTTCTGGGCTAAATCGATGTACATTGCGATTTTCCAATAACAATAGAGCCTGGTCGTGCCTGGGACGAGGCACGGGGTCACCTTGGTGTGTATTCGTATCGGTAGATGCTCCTCCGGGCTGAGTGTTTTACTTGATCGCCTCTTTCGTAGTTCCGCCCTTCCTACCGCGTGCGGAGATCGAGACATTTTTCGGCTGTTTGTAGATTGAAAATTTTGATTAATAAAGGTGGTCTGATTACATGCCCTTTAGGTGTCGGTACCCTGGTTAGGGGGAGACAAGAAGGTAATTCTCTTTTTTTTTTTTTTTTTTGTTAGTTTCCGCTGCCTTCTCTCTTTTCGGGCAACGAATTATAACTTTTGAGGAAATAGCGGACACCCTTTGTCAACAGGACATATATATATATATATATAAGTATAAAGGTGTATACATATATATATATTGTTTTTTTTTATCATTCTTTCCTTAATTGTGGGTTTGTTTCTCTAATGACAGAAATATTTGTTTCTGCACTGGGCCAGGGGGGTCGATAGTGACTTTCCTTATTTCCTCTAAGGTTGGGTAGAGAACTTGTTTTTTTACTTCCGTTCTTGATTTTTTTATTTTCTCTACGGTTGGATAGAGGACTGGTGTTTCAACTTCTTTTTCTGATTTTCTTATTTCCTCTACGGGAGGGGTTTCTTCTTGTGTTTCCTTATGGGGAATGCAGGTTTGGGGTGGTTTGCTGCTACTTTCTCCGAGGGTTGGTGTGTGAAAGGTTTCTAGTCTGGGTAGAGAGTTAAGTTCGGTTTCCGGAGGTGTTGCAGTTTTTCCTCTTGTCATTACCATATATTCTGGAGAAATGTTGTAAAATCCTTCATCGATATAACGGGGAACTTTGTAAATAGGTTCGTCTGTTCCCGTGGGTCTTTCGCGGGCCCAAATAAAGTCTCGGGGCAGCGTATTGTGTTCTGGTTTGTATCCGGGACTCAGGCGCGGGGGTAGAGTGTTGCCATAATATACCCGAACTGGCATCTCGGGGTTCGGTTTCGTAGCGTTGCAACAGAGAGTCTGCGGTGGGTCGTGTACCCGACGCCCGAATCCAAATTGCAACGGTTCGACCGGTGTGACAGGGCAGGAATTAACAGGAGCGCAGGGCGGGTGATCGTTCGACGAGTTTTTGGGAAGCAAAGGCTTTCCACTCGTTCCTCCGTCTCCCTTGTTATCCTCATCTCCCTTGGAAGTTTGTTTGTTGAGGTGCAACAACAGATAAGTTACGGAGTCCCAAATGGCTCCGAGGAGGTATAAGGACCATCCGTATATGGTATGTAAAGCGTATCCGTGTATTATTGTGTCTATTATTAATTTAATTCCCCTGATGAACATGACTATTCCGATTAATCCCGCACTGACCGTTCCGAAGGTTGAAAAATAACCCCAGGATTTTTCCCAAGAGGTTTCTATAATCTTATTAATTGCTTGTTCGTCAATTAAATTTGCAATCGTTCCCCCTTGAGTTATGGTGGGCTGTCCGGCTATTCCCCTGGCTACTGAGTTTAGGATGGCCGGTCTTTCCGCGGGGAACATGATGTGATCTCTCAAGTCGTCTAGGTCTTTTTGTGTGTATATACCACTGGTCGCAAGATTCTGCGGGTTACGATAAGTCCAGGTCTGTTCGGTCAATGGTTGGAGGGTGGTAGGGGCTACAGCGTGAACAGGTCGGGGCTCTAATGAATACCATTCACCTGCTATTTTGTACATGGATGGGACCAAATTGTTGCAAGTTACTTGAGTTCCGGCTCTTTTTAAAATATGAGTACGGGGTGTCAGGTAATAAGAGTGATTGCCTACCGCCACGGGTAGTTGCGTGTAGCATTCCTTTGTTTCCCTGATTTTTACCTCTAGCGCAATACATTTTACGATGTGTGCCACTTCTCCGGCTAATGCGGCCATATACCCGGGACCTTTCATAATGTTATATGCAAATTCGTCTGGTGTTTGTTTAGCGAGTCCGATCGTGTTCTCTAATACTTGTCTTTCGAGGTTGCATCTTTGGACCAGGATATCGTTATACATTTGTTTAATTTGCTTTTTGATGTATTTTTCCACGTACACAAATTTGGAGTTTACGTATGCAAATAAATCGAGGTTGGCAATGGACAGGGCGTCTTTCTTTACGAATGGGTTTTGTCTATTAGTTTCTACTACCAGGAGTTTAGGATGTTCTGTACGGATCAAGGTGTATCCGCAGACGACTGACCGATCTCGGGCGGTTAATGCGAAAATTACTGCACCTTCCATTAATGAGTATACTGTTTGCTTGAATTCCGTATTTCGGTCGGTCGTCAGGATGGCGCTTCCCTCGTAAAGTACCCCGTAGCGTTTACTATTGCAGCTATCCTCGGGATAGGGTTCCCAATACGTGTTCCCCCCGTCTATGTCTATGCAGCGGCCCTCATTGAGCTCGCACTTGGTACCTGAGCGTAAGTGTACTTTGTTGGTTTCTACGTCTACGTCGGCCGTGTAATCGCGTAAAGTTATTTTCACATCTCCCACGACGTATACCTTTTCCCAGTTACCGTATGGGTCGGAATAGTATACACCCTCACATTCGGAATTAGCTGTTATTGTTCCGGCTATTGATACAGGCCGTCTTGACGTACCGTTAGGTTTGATTCCGGTTATCTCTGTTTGCCCAATTTTTATTCGCCCTTCTCTATATATGTCGGTGCACACATCACGAGAGACATCATCTACGTACGAGTATTCCCCATTAGGGACGTCCATCCCATGTGACCACATTCCACACCGACGAATTACGCGATGAATTTCTACTTTGCATTGTCTTACATGTATTGATGAGTATTGATTGATTTGGAGTAATTGTATGTAAACGGATGCTTCATCGACTTCTTGGCGAGGGATGTCGCATCCTCCGACTTCTAGTAGCGAGACGGTTGTGATATTTAAAGTGGCCCCCGTGCAATCGTATCCGATTAATCCTTCCGCGGGGCCGGACTGGGTTAACAGATGAAGTACCATGAATCCCCATATTAGGTGGACTTCCTTCATCTGTAATGTTATTGATTTTATTACGCCTGTATTTTTGTTTTTTTTTTTTTATTGAATCATTTCCCATCCCCCCTTTTCTTGTATTGAGGCACTTTTGTCTCGTAGGCGGGGATAGTTAAATATGAGGGTCTAGGAGAGAGAGAGGGTTAAAACCTGTATTGGTCTTCTGCCGAGTCCCCTCATTTTTCTCAATAAAAGCCACTGTATCCTGACATTTATTTTACTCTCTCTTCTCCGTTCGCGCGTGATTCTTGTTTTGGATTTACTTCGTCTCGGCGGTTTCCTATTTGTGAAATGGTGCGTACTCGCGAGCCGATGACTCCGTCCTTGCAAAGGTTGTTAGATCGCCACCCCCCAGTGAGAGGTGCTATCATCATTGAGGTTCAACGTGGTATACGTCGGGTGCGTTATATTCGTCGGATGTTGAACGACACGGCGTAAGTATATTATATATATATACATATATTTGGGTACCCGGGTTCTTTTATGTGTCTAGGTTACTCGGGTTTCACCGACTTTTCTCTCCCCCTTTTTTTTTAGGTGGGATTTCCAATACGAGGATATTTTTGACCTGAGGCGCCTTTTCGCCGTTGACCTACAGGTGCCTCCTGCTCCTCGCCGCGCGCCCCCTAATCCAGAGGTGCAGCCGGTTTGGCGCCGCGCCCTGTTGGCTTGGTTCTTGTGGGTGTATTATTATGTATATGTATATATATATAATCTATATATATATATATATATTTATTTTTTCTTTTTTTTTTATGAACCTCCCCCTTTTTATTATTTTCTTTCTTTTCTTATAGGTTTCTCTGTCGATTCGTTGTTTTCCTTCTTCTTCTTCCCTTTTAAACTCCCCAGAAAAATTTGATTTTTTTTTCCCCCCTTTTTTTTATTATTTTTGCATCCCCCTTCCCTTTTTTTTCCTTTTTCCCCTTTTTTTTATTAAAATTTTTTTTCCTAAATTTCATTAATTAACCTCCCTCTAGTTTATTTTAAATTGGTTTTAACCGTTTTTATTGTTTTCCCGGGGTCTTCAGAAATGTAGGCGGTTCCTCGCATGTGGAGTTTTCCCTCAGGTCTATAAAGAAAAGGGGGTGTCCTGCCTCCAACTCTCTCGTCTCTAGATCCCCCTCTATCTTGTTGGTCGATTGGTCGGATGGAGAGATTTTCCCTCCATCCACTCGGCTATTGGTTAGGAATCTTTTTCAGGTTTACGTATGGGGAAGGGTTAGGTTGCTTAAATACCGGTGCTTGATCCCCTGGTTTTTTAGTCTCTTGTTTTCTTTTTAACCGACAATGTTCATTGACATGGAGCAACTTCGTGAGTTCACGAACGAGCGTATGGAGTTTGGTGGAGCCCAAGCTTGGCTCGATGAACCCCGGGGACATCGCGGGTTCATTCCCCCCTGGGTTGCCCAGATGAGGCGATACGTAAAGGGTGCCCGGCAGGATCGCCGTTTTGATCGGGACCAAGTGTAAGTATGACTTGTGTGTTTGACGTGATCGTTGTACCTTTTGTTGTTGTGTGTTTTTTTTTATAAGTTTGTTTTTTTTTTTTTTTTCTTAGTTGGAATACCGATCAGCCCGACGCTATGGGCCTTCGGGGCCTGTTCGGCTTGGAGCCGTTTGAGGAAAAGCCCGAGGAGAATTGGGACTCGGAGGAGGAGGCTGGGGCCGATGAGGGACCTTTCCCGTTGGCCCGCTGGACCCTTTTGGGAGAAGCGGGGAGGGGCAACCTCCTTGCCTTCGAGAAGGCTTGTTATGCCTTCCTGCAGGGGTGAGTTTCACGTACGGGTTTTCATTCTTGTTCGAACTCTCGACTTGTATACGTCTTACCGTATACTATCTATTTTCTTTTACCCGGAACCGATTTTTCTAACGATGGAGTGGTGCGTGTTTTTTCCCTTTTTCCTATATTTTCTCCAGTTTCCGAGATCTGTTTATTTATTCATTCCCCTTTTTTTTCTGTGTTGTGTTTTTTTTTTTTATTTATTTGTGTGTGATTTTTTTCAGTCAAACTGACATCGAACCGGTGGTGACAGCCTTGCTTGCATTGATGGGGGATCTAGGCCTGAGGGGGGGTCGTGCCTTCGTGGCTCCCCCGGTCGTTGCGGCCCCCAACGTTTTCGAAAATTCCACGGAGGAATCGTGGGACGATCCCGCCGAGGATGCCCGTTTAGCCGCCAATATTTTACGTCGGCTACAGGAGGCTGCCGGTCAGGGCAAAAGAAAGAGGTCGGAGACAACTCTTCGTTATCAGTTGAGAAATCGGCTGAACGTCTCGGAAAAGTAAGTATTGTTTAGTATCTGCTAAATTGTTATTATTATTTTTTTTTTAAATCCCTTTCCTTTCTCTCAGTGAGGACTCGGGGGACGAGGCGGAGCCCGTTTCCTTAAAGAAACGTTCCGCGGAGACAGCTAGCTCGGAGGATGAGTCGCCGTCTCCGCCAAGCAGGTCGGCGCCCCTGTCCCGTAAGTATTTCCCTCATTTATTTCATTTGTTTATTTATTGTTTGGATATGTATTCTAATTCCTCTGTGCTTTGTTTTGTTTCAGGCTCTGCGGCCTGGAGGCGTCGGCGTTAATTTAAGAAAAAATGTTTTGTTTTAAGTTTTATTTTTAAATTGTTTTTGTGTTTTATTTTTAAAATATTTTTTTTTGTTAGGGTTTTCTCTTTTTTGTGTAATTGTCATTTGTTTAAATATAAGCCTTTATGGAGGCATTTAAATCGAAATTTACTTCGTGTTTGTGCGTGTTTGCATTATTTTGGCCCTTCCTCCTGTCCTTCCCCAAAAAAAAAATTATTCGGCGAGGGTACGAGGGTTCTGGCCCCGTCTTCTCGAATGTTATTGAAACTTCGAGGGTTCTGTCCCGGTTTCTATATCTTTCTTGGCAACTTCGAGGGTTCTGTCCCTTTCTTTTAAGTCGCCGGATGATTCGCATCGAGGGTTCTGTCCCTCTCCTTGACCATCGAGTCGCAGCCCCGGTATCTAGCGGGTAGGTATTAAAGGGTTTTTTTTTCTTTTTCTTTTTTATCTCCCCTTTTTCTTATTATTATTTATTATATTTTCTTTTATTATTCTTAAAATATATTTTTCTTCCCCCTTTTTTCTTTATATATATATATATATAAATATATATATATATATATATATTTTTTTTTGAAACTAATTTATTGTTATTATTAATATGATTGTTTATTATTATTTATTTTTTTTTCTTTTTGATTATAAAAGGAAATTCTTTTTCCTTTTATGTTCTTTTTTTTCTAATTTTACCGTTATTGTTATGATGATTATTTATTATTATTATTATTTTATATATATTTTTTTCTTTCTTTTTTTTTCTTAGACTTCTTTCCTTTTCATTTTTTTTTTTGTTTTGAATTAATCTTATTGTTATTATTATTATTTATTATTATATATATATATATACATATATATATATATAAATATATATATATATATATATATTTTTTTTATTATAAAAGGAAATTCTTTTTCCTTTCATGTGTTTTTTTTCTCTAATTTATTATTATGATGATTATTTATTATTGTTTTTTTTTCATTGGGGGGGGGGGGGGGGGGGTTTTCCCCCCCTTTTTTTTTTTTTTTTTTGTTGACATGATTATTATTTATTTTTATCATTTCGTATTATTATTATATATTATTTTTTTTTTCATTATTATTATTATTAAGATTGTTATTATTACTTTTTTTTTGTTCTTTTTTTAAAAGTATTACTTTTTCCTTTCTGCCATTTTTTTTTGTTATTCCTGTTTTTTTTTTCTTTTCTATTCCCACCCTTTTTTTTCAGGTTTTATGTTTCAGCATTCGGAACCCTGGGGTAACTTTCCAGGGTGAATAGGAAAGAGGGAAAGGAGAGAAGAAAAATGAAATGACTCCGGGGTGGTTGCAGGAGACGGATGTCGCGGCCCCTTCGCCCTTCCCTTCCTCCTTCTTCCTTTCTTCTCTTTCTCTCTTTTTTTGTTGATCCATTCCTTTGGATCCCGCTAGGTTGGAAAGTGACTCCCCCAATTTTAGCTTTCCGGGGTCGAGTTATTCATTACGGTTTTTTTCCTACTTTTCTTTGTCTCTCTTTTTCCTAATTTGCAGTTCCTATATCTTTGTCTTCCGTGGGTTTTGTTATGGTTATTAACATAGCTCGGGTCTTTAAAAGGGTTAATTTTAGAGCCATCATTTCCGTGGCTAATTCGTCAATTCCTAGTTGGACGATTATGTTTGGTTTCTCCGAAGGCCAGAGTACCGTAATTATGATTACGTGGATTGCGTCCTCACAATGTTTTACGACCTCTAGTTTCGCGCCTAATTCTGCCAAGGTCTTTTGCATAGTCGCAACGTACTCCTGCGCGTCGCTGTACGTAATGCGGTCTTCGTTTCCCTCGATTTTATTTAGTATCATTTCCACGATTATACTAACTAGACGCGTGACCTTGTCTTGCCATATCTCAGTTAATGCTTCCGGAGATGAATTTTCCATTTGTTTAATGCTATGTTTCCTTACTACCTTGGTTCTAATGGTTCCCCTAGCATCTCCTGTTTTGTTACTGTGTATTCTTGTGTCGCCCTGTTTCGTTTGAGGTCCCAGATTTTCCATAAGTTTTCCCGTTTCTCTTGCCTTTTCCTTGGGGGGTCCCCACACAATCCTGTTGGACAGTTCTAGTTCTTCGTGGTTTGACATTGTCACTGTTGTTGTTGTCGGGAGTTCTGTAATCCGTTAGATTTGTTCTGATGTTAAATTGTGAAATATAGGATTTCAAAGACGACTCTCCCCGTTTGCCTGGATGCTGTTATGGTAAAATAGGAGAAGAGAAATGTTTATTGTTATTTTCCCCAGGTTTTCCGTTTCCCATTTCTGGCTTCCCATAGCATTGCTCCGGTTGGTTGTTCTCGTCTCCGTTTCCTAACTATAGGAGTTTTCTATCCCTGTCTTTGCGTGACCCTTATTGGTGGCCTGGGAGAACGACTGTTACTCTATTGGTCGGTCAGGTGCTGTCCCTGGCCGTGAGGGTTTGGTCATTTTACTCCCTCCTTGGTCCTGTTGCCCGTAACTCAATCGTTCGGGGTTCTATTATATATATATATATCTTCTTTTCCCCTTTTTTTTTTGAATGTATATTTATGTACTTCTAAGTTATTAATACTCGCACGGAAGAGCGGGTTGTTTTCAATAGATTTTCTTTTATTTATTTATAAGGAAAACTTGACCTCTTTTTTTTGTTTTCCTTATGTGTATTTTTACATATGTATTTATATATATACTTTCTTATTATTATTATATTTTTTTTTGTTATTATGATTTATTTATTCACTCTTTTTTCCTTGGTGATCTTCAATTCCCAAAAGTGTTTCCTCTGATTTGTGGGGCGGGAGAGATTTAGGCTCCCTTGGTTTGTTCCTCTCGTCGTCCTCGGGAAGGGGTTCGGTGATGATTCCCTGGTTGATATTGAGTTCCTTGCATATTTCCACGAGTTCTGTTACGTCCATCTCTCCGGGTTCGGGCAGTTTGGGGCACCAGTCGAACCCATAAGGCCCTGCTTCCTCCCATCTTAGCGTTCCCCACTCTGGGTCAACAGGGGTCTTACCAGGTTCCAGTCCCTCGTAAGGGCAAGGGTATTTGTACTCGCTATCGGAATCGGTATCCTCTGGAGTATGGTAATTGAAGATTCCATAACCTTGGCTCTCCATGAGTCTCGGATCTTGGCCCTTTGGGAGAATGGTGTCGCCCTTCCATTCGTATTCAACTCCTCCGAGTGTTTTGGGCAATTGCGGATTTTTCCTCAGTATGAGTTTCCAGTTGTATAATGCTTTTCGGGTGAGCCTTCTCCACTCGGGTGGCACCCATACTTCGTATTTATAATCGTCGACCGGGTTGAGTCTGATTTTCCAGTAGCAGAAAATCTTTTCCATTCCTTCTATTAGTCTATCAGGAGGACAGCGATTTATCCTAATTGGTAGATCTGTCCCATCCGAGTACTGGACCCGTGGTTCGTTCCAGTAGGGGATTTTTTCGAAACATTCGGGCCATCCTTTGAGACCAGGAATCGGGATCGCCTGTGCTAACTGTCCCACCGGCACCAAAGCGTGTGGTAGCCACTGGTACGGTGTGCCGCCGAGGGTTATATCCTCGTAGGGGTTATCACGCAGCTGATTGATCCAATTATCCAACGTTCTTGGGCTGATTGAACGCCATTCGGGTGGTACAAATATATCAACTCTCTTTTTTGGTATCTCCAAATAGAAAGCGATCTTCCAGTAGCAGAAAAGTGCCGCCGTGCCGGGAACCAAAACGTCCGGCTGCTTCCGGTTGACACAGATCAAGAGTGTCTCCTCGTCACTGTTTACGTGTATTGGTCGGCACCAATTGTAGGCGGAGCAGTGGCAGTGGTAGAGCGGCATTCTCGACCTATTATATTTTCATTTTATTTTAATCAATATTGTTTCTTTTCCCTTCAATGTATGTTTATAGATACGTCCCCTTTTTTTTATTTAGAATTTTCTCTTTTTCCTTTCTATGTATATATATATAGATATTTTTTTGTTTAATAAAAATTTCGAAAGGAGTTATTTTCTTTATCAGTTAGTTGTTTGTTATAATTCTACTGTCGTTATTGCTTTTCCCTCTCTTGAACTCAGATTTACGTTTAAGGATTATATTATTGACTTATATATACTTTATCCGAATATGTTTATCTATTCCATTTCTTTTTTTTTTATTATTTTTTTCTTTTCTCTTTTTTTTTTGATTTGATTTTATTTTATTTATTTATTTTTATATAATTTTTTTTTATATGTATTTTTTTTGTTGTTATTATTATTATTAATATATATATATCTATTTTTATTATTATTGTTTTCCTCTTTTTTTTCAAGTCTACGGTTAAATATTTCTTGTGCAGCTTATTTTATTCCCTAATTTACTTGATTTTTATTTCCTAATCGTGCGACCAACTGTTATTCTGAAGAGGAAGGGGAAAAAGAAAAAAATGGGTTGCTGAAGGTTTCGTAGTAATGGGAGGGCTTCGCCCTTCCATTCCCCTTTTTTCCTACTTTTTCCCCAAGGCCTGGAGGGTTCGGATCGTGGCCCGAGTGAGGTCATTAGCCTCCTGAATCATCATTGGTGAGACAATGTGTTCGTATTCGTAGTAGGGGCGGTCAGGAATGATCACGATGTTTTTGACGAAAAGGATTTCTTCCTGGCAAAGATCGCACCTTGTTGCGGCTATTGCGCATTGGTAACAGGCCACAGTGTGCGTGCACGGGACATAAATTCCTCCGACCCGGCGTAGCCCACAGTAACGGCATAAATTTTCGAACACGACGTCGTCGAGCCGGGTACCTGGTGCTACAAAACCCGTAGGGATACACTCCATGAGAGCGGCCTTTTCGAAATCTCGAAGGGGCGTTCTTTCGAACACCTCTGGTTTGAGGGTTTTTTTACAGTAGGACCTGTAACACGCCATTGTGTCGGCTAAAGATGCGTCTAGAGGCGCCTTGCAACTTGCTTTTTGAATATATTCTGCTCCTTTCCTTGCCATTACGTATTCGCATTTGCTGTACCAATACGCGTGTTGCTGCCATGGGTCGTCCTGGGCTGCCCATTTACCCAACAATCCATCGCAGCTAAAACATTTCACTTTGTCTCCAACTCCGAAATAATAGAGTCCAGCATCCGCTAGGCTAGCGGGGGTTTGCGTCATTGCTTGGGGCCAATCTTTAAAACTTTCGATTCGTACCTCATAGCTTGAGAAATCCGGATTATCTTTGTGTTTCGGAGCTTCGATGTGTGACATCTGGCTCACTTGGGGGGCTGGTAGGGTGCTCGTCTGGACCCTCTGCGGTTCCTCGTCCCCGTTGGCTCCTCCGAGTGGCTCGGCGTGGTGGATTCCTGTGTCTTTGAAAGGTGATGGTGGCGGTGGCGGCGGGGGTGTCTGGCGCTCGGGCCTCGCAGCAGATGCAAGCGGCTCGTTGCTGCTGGTATTTGCGTCAACATCGCAACCGATCGGCTGCCTTCGTATTTCCGTTCCCATCGCCTTTTTCTTTTCTCGAGGAATACTATTATACTCCGCGCCCACCCTTTTTATGGCTCCAAGTAACCTCTCCGGGCCGTGATCCTTCGGGCTACCTCGGAGCTCGGAATCAATTGTTAATGATGGGTTTCTTAATAGACCTCGTAGAATACTATCTTTTGACAAGTTGAGGATTTGTTGGGTTTCCGGTGCTGGTTCTATATTTTTCTTGACGCTGGTATACACCTTGGGTGAACTGGTTGTAGCGACCTCGCACCTCTCTCCTGTCGAGGGTCCAGCTAGGACTGCTTTTGTTCGCTGTTTTATTAATTCTCCATGGGTGATCTTGGCGTTATCTGTGCGTATGAATTTACCCAATGTTTCCTCCTGTCTCTTTGAAATTAAAGGTCTGTTGCCGCAAGGTATACCGTTAATGTAAGGGCAATCCTCAGCATCCGCTTTGTGCTCAATGAAAGGGTCTTCTCCTATTTTCCAGTTGTTTATTTCGATCCCACATGAGAAACAGGAGACATCATCTGCTTGTCCCATGTAGAAAAATCCCGCGGTAGCAAGTTTCTCGGGTCTTATATACGGCCTCGGCCATCCGATGAAACTAAGTAGCCGTTCGGACTCCTCGCGGAATCGGGGGTACGCATTTCTCACTGGTTCTTCCGGGTTGGTATCGTCTTCCTGGAGGTGCGTTGCTTTGCGGAATTCCCTCACCATTATGCCAAGGGGATGAGAGATTTCTTCACTCGTTCCGGATGAACGACACAAGTTTTGCCCTTCAACTGGATGCGCAAATTCCCTTTTTCTAGTAGTTCCAATACTTCAAATGGTCCAGTGTATTGATCTCCTAATTTTCCCGGTTTCGGTCCTTTAAGCAAAAATATGGGTTCACCTACTTTGAACGTAACGGGGTTCATGCGTTTATCTCGATATTCTTTAGCCCTTTCCTTTGAGGCTATTAAATTTATTCTTCCCAGTTGTTGAATTTCATGGATTTGCGTTACCAAACGTGTCAAATATTCGTCGTACGTGGCAAGTTTATCCATCTCTTCCAACGGGAAATTTGAGGGAGTTCTGGCTATTTTCCCGAAGACCATCTCGTAAGGAGTATGCTTTGTACCCTCATGCACGTTAGTGTTGTAGTTGTAGATTGCTAATTCGACCCAGTCGTCCCAGTTGCTTTCTTTCGAGGTGTATTGTTTGAGATACTCGCCGAGGGCGTGATGCGATCTTTCTAACGATCCGTTAGATTGAGGATGAAACGCTGTCGTTCTTATTTTCCGAATTTTAAACAATTTGGAGATTTGTTTCATGAAATTACTTAAAAAGTTTGCGCCTTGGTCGGTCAGTACCGCTCTTGGGGATCCGAAGTTACAAATAAATCTTTTTACGAAGGCCTCTGCGATGGTCACTGCCTTGGCGTTGGGTAACGGGGCTGCCATTGAGAATTTTGTTAGTTGATCTTGCATAGTGAGTATGTATTCATTCCCCTTATCCGTTTTCGGCAAGGGCCCCACAATATCCATGGCAATTTTATCAAATGCCGTAGCCGGTGTGTCGGTGATGACCATGGGCTGTTTGGTTTTAACGCGAACTAATTTTTTTAATTGGCATTGCAGGCATCTCTGTATGTATTGTTGAATATCCTGTTTTAAATTTTTCCAATAGAAATCATGCCGGATTCGATTGTACGTTTTACTAACGCCTCGGTGTCCTCCGATGGCCGAGCAATGTTTTTCTTCAATTATTTTTTCCTGATCTTCGACCGCGGGTTCCTTAATGAGCCCAAAACAGACGATGACTCTAACATCGCTGTTGTTGAACAATAACCGGATTTGAGTGATTATATTTTCCCACGGAACATTACAAACTGCTGTGGATCTAGCTAGACTGATTGTTGCTAGGTTTAATTTTTCAACTAAATCCCTACAGTTTTTCAATGTCTCTACGATGTTTTCTAGTATTTTAGTGGGTCCTTCGCCTATTCCGTCGCGTATGGGGAGAGCGATGTAGTATTTGTTGTTTCTTTTCGAAAGTGCTTTTGCTTCGAATAATTTTAGCCTCTTCAGACTTGGTAACTCACCGCGTTCTGCTAGTATTTCTCCGCCTTTGTCTAACGGTTTTCCCTGTGTATCCACGAAAAATAGCATACTATCTTTTCGGGTATGAAACAGATCTCGCGATGGTTTAACGTTTTTTGCTAGTATTCTTGTCTCCTCACGGTCGGGTATTCCTGTCCTTCTTGAGCCGCGGGGTTCCTTGCGGACGGGCCGATCGTTTGGTGCTTCCCCGCTGGATTCCTCGGAATCGCTCGCGACCAAGGGTTTGTGTCCGCGGTTTTTTCGTATAGGATTTATTTCGGCTGGCTCCTTGGGATCGCCGGAAAGATCGGGAGTGCCGTCCCCAAACCTTTCATCCCTGGGAAAAGACTCTTCGTCCTCCGTTTGCAATGTTCTATTCTCTCTCTCTGTTTCCGTAACCTGCTCTAACGAAGGTGACTTGTCGGAGGTGGCGGGAGGGCTGGGCGTTGGTGACTCGAAATGTTTTTCCCTCGTGTCGTCGTTGGCAGCTGCCTTTCGAGAGATCTCGGGTTTAGAAATAAAGCGTTCTTTTTCAGGGGACTTGTTTATGGGCCCTGCATCATCCGTTGATGTTAAATTTAATGCTTCAGAGGAGTCCGGTAATGTATCCCAGGGACACTCCTCTAAATTGTCGAGGGTCAGTTTTTCATCGGGGTCTGCTGTCTCGTCAATCTCGTCTTCATCGCTATCTAAGGCTAGATAGTCCTCAATTTCTTGGTCTGTCAACCCTTGTACCGGTTTTTTTCGAGTTTGGGTGACGGGGTTCGTTCGAATCATAAATATTCCGTCCGGGTCAGTAAAATCTTTCACAGGATTTCTTGATAGCGCGTCTGCATTGACGTTCGTTTTCCCGGCTTTGTACACTACGTCGTATTCGTACTCGGCTAGTTTCAATCGCCATCTGAGGATCTTAGAGTTACCGTCCGTCGCGCGGCGAAACCATAATAAAGGTTTATGGTCGGTTACTACTGTGAACTGGCGCCCGTATAGATACGGTCGATAGTGGAGAATACAATACACTATAGCGAGTGCTTCTTTTTCGTACGTGTCGTATCGTTCTTCTGTTTTATTTAATGCTCGCGATGCATACGCGCAGGGGTGATCTTTGTTGATTGTTCCCTGTGACAAAATTCCTCCTATTGCTACCCCGGAGGCGTCCGTCGTTAAGATAAAGGGTTTAGTGAAGTCGGGGTACCTTAATACGGGTGCCGTGGACAAACTGTCTTTTAATATTTCGAATGATTCCTCCTCCTCTATTCCCCATTCGAAATCCGTTTCCTTACGGAGAAGTAGGGTGAGGGGTTTTGAAATTTTTGCGTAACTCTCAATGAAACGTCTATAATATCCTGTTAGTCCCAGGAATTGTCGTATATTTTTAATATTTCTTGGTCGAGGAAATTCTCGTACAGCCTCTAGTTTTTTGGGGTCAGGTTTAACTCCCTCTCCGCCGATTATATGGCCTAAGTATGCTACTTCTTTTTTCAAAAATTCGCATTTATCGGGTTGTAATTTTAGATTTGCTGACTCGAGTCTTTTTATTAATTCGGTGTAAATTTTTTCATGTTCTTCCAGACCTCGAGAATAAATGACAATGTCGTCTAAATATACGAATATGCCTTTTCCAAGGATCCCGCTCAGTGTAAGATCCATCGTTCTTTGAAAAGTGGGCGGGGCGTTCCGAAGCCCGAACGGCATTCGAACAAATTCGAAATGGCCTCTAGGAGTCGTGAAAGCGGTTTTGTGCCTGTCTTCCAGACTGACTTCTATCTGATGGAAACCTGATGCTAAATCAAAAACGGAAAAATATCTTGCTCCTCCTAATTGATCTAAGATCTCGGTGATGTTTGGGATGGGGTATGCGTCTGCGATCGTCTTTTCGTTCAGAGAGCGATAATCAAAGACCACTCTCCATTTCTTATTTCCCTTTGAATCATTTTTTTTCGGTACGACCCATACAGGGCAATTATACGGTGAAGTAGATGGGATTATTACTCCGTTTTTGAGCATATCCTCTACCTGTTTTTCTATCTCGTCCTTCGTGCACTCCGGCCATCGATAGCCTCGAGTGTTAATCGGTAGATCGTCCGTTGTGGGTATACGGTGCTGTAGTATTGTAGTATGCGTGAGCGCCTCGCCCGGTAGGTGGTACAAATGGGTGCTCTCCCGCAACAGTTTTTCAATGCTATTTTTTTCTTCTGCGTTTAGTTCGTCGAGTCTTAGTAATCCCTTTATTTGTTCGAGTCGATCCTCTACTGCCGACCCCGAGAAAGTGAAACAAGGGCTCTCTCTCTCGAAGGGTTGTATCTTACGCGTTGCACCTCGTGCACCGAGTTTCTCAAAAAGGCCTGAGTTTATGACGAGATAACTTCTATTGTCCCTTGTAATTTCCTTGTTTTTGCTTTCCCTGCCTAACGTTTTTTTGTGGTTGTATACTCTGCCTTGTGCCAAAAGCTCTCTATATAGCGTTCCCATACTGTCGTTTGAATCATTATATTCCATCGGAATGGATTTGTTTAATTTCTTTGTGTTGCCATTGTTCAACTGTATCCCTGAATGGCTTATCTTGTTTGCCTCGATCTTAATTCCTGATTCCTTCTGCAAGTTTTCTTCAATGTTTAGTATTTTGGTACTCGATACACTTGGGTCACCCCGTTTTATTTTCTTGATTTCCCATGGGTCATTAATGTTGATTTTACTGGAGCCCTTATTCTCTGTTTTCCTCGTACAGTTTTCTAGCTCCCCTTGAAAATTTTCATTATTCCTTGAAGGTTTTTCATCTACATTACCCGAACAACAATCTTTGTTTTCGTGATAATTAGTACAATTAGTATCTGGTTTAAATAAATCATTTTTTGTTTCCACGACCCCTTGCGAGTCGTTAATTATTATTTCACTGGAACTTTTATTCTCTACAACTCTCGTGCAGTTTTCTAGTTCCCCATTGAATTTTGCGTTATTTACTAATGAATTTATTATGACCTGATCCCCACAGAAATCCTTATCAGAATCCTCAGTTCCATCCAGTCTCTTACTTGTTTTTCCCTTTTTTATTACCATAATCCGTTCCGATTTCCTACCTGTTTCAATTTTATTTGTTCTCATTATTTCTTCGTTCTTAGAGCAACTTTTACTCACACGGCAAAGTTCGCCTCCATTTTTGGAGCTACCTGCCTGTGTTGATTTGACAACTTTAAGGCCGAGTCCGTGATCCCCCGGTTCCTTTGTTTCTTTTATGGGCGTTCCGATTTTTGACTCGTCGCCCCTGGTTTCCTTAATTTTTTTGCCTGAGAGTCTCGCGGGTTCCGATTCCCCCGTGAGCTCCATTTCTGGTTTACAACCATTAGTATTTTCCCTTGTCCCCTGTTTTGAATTTATCGCGGGGATTTTAATATTCTCGATTTTTTTATTCAGTAATTCCATAACTGGTACGTGTACTTGTATTGTGTGTAAATTGTTATTGGTTACGTGTACGTAGGCCTTTCCGTTATCATTTCTTAACAGTCCGGTCTCTAATGTAACTCCCGGTCCCGCGTTTAACGGTGGGAGATATCCCTCCCTTGTCTCTAAGTTTTTTACGCGAATAAAACAAAGTTTCGTGGTTTGCCCTGGTATAATAATTGTTTCTTGACTGGAAAACGGAATTTTTACCTCCTGCATTTTTAACCGACGTTTTTCATAGTCGACTATTACTCGATTTCCATCTAAATATTCTGATCCTAATATTCCTCCTTCGGAAATAGGAAAATCATTTTTTACCACGTGAAAATTGGCTCGGCGCCCAAAGACTCGAATTGTTATTTGACCGATGGTGTATATTGAAGCGGCGGTAATTCCATTCAATTGCAGGATCTGATTATAATCGATGGAGGTTTGTGGAGGCACATATTTCTCTTTAATTATATTGGGTCCGGCTCCCGTATCGACCATTAATATTATTGGTGTTGTAAAGTTGTCTCGCTCCACTTTTACGGTGGGGACGCTACTTTCTTTGTGTAATTTAACGACATGAATTTTTACAACTCTGATGGGTTCGTGGCTAATGCAGAGATCGTGTGAATCGGATGCATTTGTTGCGCGGTCGCTCCCGTCGCACCCGTGGTCGAGAGACCGCTTGCGTTTCCCGAGGAGTTTCCGTACCGTGCATTGTTCGTCTGTTTGGCCGGGCATTCCCTTATGAAATGTCCAGGTTGTTGGCAATAATGACAATTCCCTATTGGTTTGGGACCGGTGCCGACCGCCTCGGCGTACGTGGTTTGCTTAGCGTTAGCACATTGTGCTTGATTATGACGGTAAGGGCATATGTACGCCCCATGTCCCGCCCGTTTACAGATTTGACATTTTATGTCCGCGGTTTGTTGAAATTGTAGCCCCTGTGGTACATTATTTTTCTGGTTCCGCGGTTGCAATGTAGCTGGTTTAGCGCGAGTCGGGCAACTGTCCGCTTCGTGGCCCCGATTTTTACACAATTGACAAAAAGGTGCAGCACCTGTTGTACTGTTTTTCAAAGGAGGGAATAAACGGAAACATTTGTATGCAGTGTGTCCCCGTTTGTTACATACTTGACACACTGTGATCGTGGATGCGTCATTAACTGGTTTATTGCCGTTCGGTGGAAATAGCTTGAAACATCGGTCGGCGGAATGACCTTTTCGGTTGCACACCTGACAGGTAGGGATACTCTTGACTGGGTCTGAAGGGATAGCTGCGTTGGCTACCTGAGCATTCGTGATTTTTTTCTCAGGACATGCCCCGGCTTCGTGAACCGTTTTGTTGCATAGCTGACATTTTATCTCCTCCCCGGTTATTATTTTCACACTACGCTTCGCTCCACTCGGCGGGTCTTTAGGATCCGCGGAGTCTCGAATACCTTCGCGGAGCGCTGTGCGGGCTATTAGCTGTTTCTCGATTTTTACCGCGCGTTTCACTATGTCATCTATTGTCCCGTCCATGGTCATGCGTTGTTCAATTTCGGTTTTTAATCCTTGGACGAAACAAAGGGGCAGACTGTCGGTGGTATTTTTCCGAAAAGCCTCGTCCGCTGGGGCGTTATTTTCTGATTCGTAAGCGTCCAATATCTGATACCCGAGGTCGCGAATACGATTTGAATAGGCGACGACCGTCTCGTCGGGCCTCTGATAAATCGATCCGAGTTCTCCTTGTAATTGATAAATGTTTCTTGCGGGAGCGTAAATACATTTTAAGAATTCATGGAGTGCTTTCATGGTCCCGAACGATTGTTGCATGATGGACCGCCGAGGTTCCCCGATTATTTTTATTCGTACCGCTTTCACCAAATGCGGCTCGCTACCTGCGTCCAACATTGCGAGGGCTTCGTCGCACCCTTGAATAAACATACCCAAAGATGTAGTGGTCCCATCGTATGTGGGTACGACCGCTAATGCATCTTTAAGAGACACCCTCAAAGTTGAGTTCGCCATTTCGTTTTTTATTAGTCGTACGGGTAGTGGGTTTGAAGCGCCCTGTATATTTTTTTGTGTTTTGTTGAGTCTCGTGGCCCGTTCTTTCCTGCGTTCCTCTTCGTCGGTTATCGTTTTTTGTAAATCACTGGCTCTGTCGTCTTCCTTTAAAGGCGTGTCTGACTTAGAGATGGGTCGGGTTTTCGGCGTCTCTATTATGTCCCCGTTGTCTTCGTTTGACTTACTGCAACTCGCTTTACTTTCTTCTGGTAGAGTTCCGTTTATCGTAAAAAGAGTGCGTTTAGCGGCCTCAAGTCCTGTCAGGGGTCTCTGGGTATCTAGTGGGATTTCGTCGGGTGTATAATATGTCTCGCTTGTTTGATTAAAGGGAGTTGTATTGGTGTCGAATGAGATATATTTGGAAATATCTTTTTCGGAAAAGTTTTCTATTATCGTTGTTGTACTTTCGTTGTCCGAGTCGTTGGTCTCGTCAAATGTATGGGTAGTGGGCGTGTCGGGTCTCGGTGAATCACTTGGTAGTGCGTTTCCCACGAATGATGGGGTTTCAGTAACTTTGGGCCTTTCGTTTATTTGTGGAAGAGTAGGAATAAATTCCGGGTCTTTTACTACTGGCGAGAGGGTATGAGAGGCTTTCGGGCTTCCTTCTACCTCTTCCGTGAGTTCTATTCCCCTGTTACCTTTTCCTAAACTGGCTATTTCTTCTTGTAATTTCTCCTCGTTGTCCTCCCCTAGTTCTCCCTCTGTTTCTTCCTCCTCTGTTTCTTCCTCCTCTGTTTCTTCCTCCTCTGTTTCTTCCTCCTCTGTTTCTTCCTCCTCTATGTCTTCCTTTCTTCCTACCTCTGTTTTTTTCTTTACTATACTGTGCTCGGGGGTTTTCGTTATCTCTGATTGTCCCGGCTCCTTTGCGGGGTCTTCCGACGGGGGTACCTGTTCCTTGTCGGTGTCTAATGTGCTGTCAATTATTTCGCTAGGTGTCCCCTCGTTTGTTCTAGTTGGTTTCTTCTCACTCACATAAATATGTACTATCTCATCGGGGACAACAGTGTTTGAACGCGTTGCCCGTGTAGGCCGAGGTTCGAGTCCGCCCTTAACGGTTTTATCGGATGAACTCATTTATGTCTTTTGTCTTTTAGTTAATTGATTCTACCGCGTTTTACACGAGTTTCGTTTCCTTGAAATTAAATGGCCTATACTCCACGTCTAATCCGTCGATATACGCGGTTCCGCCGGGTGATGTTGATATATTTTACTCCACAAGTTTGTTTAGTTATTCCCGTTCGGAACGCAAAGTACAAGTAACTTATTTGTATTATGCTCTTGAAGATGCTTAATATTTGTGTGATCCACATGGAAAATTATTCATTTCAATTACGGAATCTCCCTGCGCTTAAAACCAAGATTCGGAACAGGTCGTTCCTTCGGGATGGCAAATTTTGTTCACAATTATGTAGAAGTCGTCCCCGCACTCGATTATTTTACTATTTTCGGTAATTTCACTTGCCAATATTGGTTTTTTCCTTAACTCGAAAGAGACCCCTTTTTTGTCCGTGTCGATGAAAAGTTGTGACTGAACCAGGTTGTTTGTGGGTGGAGTATAAGTTTCACCGTTCGGAAATTGTTCTCTAATTCCTTGAGCAAGAAGGACTTGTATTATTTTTTTCCATCCGCCTCGACCCATCGAATAATGTATCTGTTATGTGTTCGTTTCTTAGATTTTGTATGGTAGTTGCGTCCGCGTCTGTAAGTGGTCTATACCTTCCTTCTATTATCAGTATAGTATGCTGTGAACAACCGCACGATACGATAATATAAAGGTTAATTTCTTCAAATTGCCGCCCTTCTGGTCCCCAGATCAATTTGAGAAAGGGTAAAATGTGTAGTCTTTTCCTAGTGTGTGTGCGTTTTTCCTTCTATTATCAGTATAGTATGCTGTGAACAACCGCACGATACGATAATATAAAGGTTAATTTCTTCAAATTGCCGCCCTTCTGGTCCCCAGATCAATTTGAAAAAGTGTAAAAAATGTGTAGTCTTTTCCTAGTGTGTGTACGTTTTTCCTTCTATTATCAGTATAGTATGCTGTGAACAACCGCACGATACGATAATATAAAGGTTAATTTCTTCAAATTGCCGCCCTTCTGGTCCCCAGATCAATTTGAAAAAGTGTAAAATGTGTAGTGTATGGTGATTATTCTATTTCCTTTTTATCAATATGTTTCAACCTCAGATGTGTCCGTATGGATAGAGTAAGAAAATATCTTAAATCAATTTGACAAAAGTGAAATGTTTTCTGTATGTGTATTCTTCGAGTTTGTGTAGATAGAATAACCTTCGCGGATCGTTATCGGGAATATACTTCGGGTGTAAAAATTTTATTTCGTAATTAATGGGTTTAAACAAATATTTAATTTCAATTCCCGTGAAGGTTTTCCGGGTTTGTGAATGTTTCCTGACACGGTTATTGTCTCTGGTTCTTTGTTCTTCTACTCTAATTTTGCCCATAAACAAAGATTTTTATTAATCAAGAAAAATTAAAAATTTTCCAATGCTTGAATACCAATGATTGGTCTTTCCTCTCTGGCAAACATTCCCTTGATCCCGGACGAGCCCCCAAAAATTCTGTTACGTCAAAACTGTCGATGATTTTATTTCGCTGAGTTTTTACGCAACTGTTGCCCCGATTCCATTAACACTCTCTGGTCAGAACGACGAGAATCGATCTTTACCACGCCCGGTATTAATCACGGTAACAACTGCCCATTTTTAAGCCTAACCTTGCGGAAAATTGCTTGGGATAGGGCCCCGGGAATGCCTGTCGTTTCTAAAGTCGTAGGGTGTTTTCTGAACTCCTAATCCCTCCCCTTTCGAATTTACACTTTCCGGAGAATTTGAAGTAACAACGAGTGTTCACTTCGATTTAGCAGGTGATTGATAGGTCTGTTTGACGGTGGCTTTACTCCAGGAAAAACTTGACGAGTGGGTCAGGAAAAGGTCAAATTAATAAATTCATGCACTGGAAATGACCCGATAAACGTAGAGAAGAAAAGATAATAATGAGAAAAATAAGATGTATGTCGCTTACGTTTTGACTGCTGGTTTTCGCCGAAATTGGAATAATTCGTAGAACTTTCGATGTTTTCGTTGGTAGAAATTAGGTTTATTTCGAATTAAATATTTCACGAAAAAGGTACAAAATAAATCAAACAATGATTCTCGAACCCGAGGTTCGGACAAAGTGATGTTTCCTTAACTTTAGGTGAATTAATAAAAGTATTGCTCGGCTGGTAATTATTCGACAATGGTTATCAATGGATGACGAAATCAAATGAACACTGGTTGCAAATAATAATCGTAGTCGGACAACAGAATGAACAATAAGTTCGGCGATCGGAAAAAAACGGAAATTGAATCGTGTTTGAACAAAGACAATTTTGTTCAATGAAAACGTAAACTGGCAAAACGAATGACGACAACGGCGTCGAATCGGATGATGGTAACTGGCCCTGAGCACCAAATTTTTGGGCTTTTTATACCCTTTTCTAGGTTAAAATAAGTGGGAGTAATCCCCTGATCATGTGCGCTTTTCTTATGCTAGAAGGAAGGTGCATGGGTAAGGGGAAAAAGGGGTGATGCGTGGATAGAAGGGTTTTCTGATTCGTCGATCGGTGTTTCATCGTTGGATAGTCGGGGAGATGGTGTGTGTCTAGGTGTTTGACTCATCATTTCTCTAGGTGAGGGGAGGTGCATTTAAGGCCCCCCGCAAGCCCGTTTTGGCTAGGAATTCGGGGCCAGCGTCGGGCGCTATCCTGTTTGCCGCGATAAAAACCCGCTGCTAGCGTCGTTCCGCCGAAAGTCGTGGCTTCCGTCCATCTCCCCCCAAGCCGTCCCCGTTGTCCCTTTGACGTATTGAGCCGCAATTCTTTCATGGGATGGACCGAGCGGTATTTTTTCTTCCTAACATTATTTCCTTCCTACTTATTCTTATAGAGTGCGTTTGAAAAGATACGAATATCTCTAGATGAGAGTAGCTTACACGTGTCGATTCGTTTCAGGAATTACTCCCTTTGTTAACTTAACAATTATTTGGATTGAATATATATATACATATATATATTTATATGTACATATATATCCCGTCCTTTTTCTCGATAAAAATTATAGATTCCCGACAATATTCTGGTCCCACGTTTGTACTCATTAGGTTTTTCCCTTCCTGTATTAATTAACAAAGGGGCTGTTAAATCCTTGTTTCAATTTTCCACATGGGACGAAAATCTTTCGGATCTCAATTACAATCAAATTGGTGTTTAAACAACTGAATTTCTTACTTCATAAACAATATAAAAGTTATAAGATGAGTATTACTGATTACTTAGATTGTGAACAAAATTTAACTCTCCCGTTGGAAAACGGTAGAGGGGAACGAGGCTCCCTGTGGTGCCACGCCGGCGATTTTGTCGCCTGGCAACTTGAATGATTTCTTCGAAAGCGTTCTTAAAATTCCCTTTTGAAACTTATTCTACGAGTGTTGGTTACCTTTTTAATATTAACTTATTATTGAGTTCTTATACTCCTATTTATCTTAAATCAAAAAATAATCAGGAATTATTTCATTGTTTATTCGTAATTGTTTTTAATCTGTCTAGACCTGAGTTGAAAATATTCTTAATTATTGATCTGTCTATATTATTTTTCCTCATCTTCATTTTTGTTTTGCAGGCTCTCGTAGATTGCCTTTATGGTAACAGTCGTTATAAAAACAGGGTGGCAGAAATTCTCTCTCGTGATTTCGAGGAAAAAGGGCGCGGTACTTCGTTTCTACTGTGGCGTGACTTTCTAATCTCAAAGCCTTGAGGCGCTAGACTCTATGAAACAGAATTATCGATAGCTGGAAACCCCAAGGGTTCTCATAGAGCTGCAGGTAACCGGTCGAAACGACTGGCTTAGGTGGGGATCCGGCCCAGCGGCAGATCACTGCGGGCCCCCAAATGGTTCCCCGGCGGTGGTACAGAAGATCTAACGATCCCTGCGATCTATGAGTGTTTAGTCGATACTCGTACCTGACACGGTCACGAGGTATCTCAAGCGGGTTGGTTTTTTACTCGTCCCCAAAAGGGGCAGCGCTAGCGGTCGTAGACCATTTTTGGCGGCCTTCCTTTTCCACAATTTATCCAGATCTGTTTGACCATACCGTTAAATTTTGACGGTCAGGCTTGACCAGCCTCTTGTGCCTACTGATTATACCGGCTGAGTTCAGCAAGTTGATCCTTTGGCAGAAACGAGTTATTTTACTAACTTTCTACTATTTCGGGTTATCTGACCGAATTTTGCCCCCCTGCTTTTTATTTTATTTTCTGAGTCCCGTATTAGTGTGAGGAGAAATAATAAAGAAATTTCATTCGTTACGTTTGACGTAACAGGTGGTTGAAGATCACCGAAACTATCAAAGTAAATGACGTTGTTATTCGATTTCTTGTACGCTACCCAGTGCGTACCGGATCCGTCATTATCGTCAAGATTGATAGTCCCCAACTCATGCTTGAATGGACCACTCTTCGGTAAACCATTTCGCATGACAACTCCATGAAAATGGGGAATTTTCATAATTTTAGCATATTTGAATAAATCGGTATCAGTTAGCGGTCGATGCGGCAGCGTCACTTTCCATTTTTTGATGCGATATAAAGTCCGAATCCTCTTTTGTAGGGTATTGGATGCAAACCTTTGCCCAAAGCAATTGCCTCTGTGACGTACGGGCGTTTTGCACGTCAAGAATAACCCCGTCGCGGGAAGCGCGACGAGGTAATATTAATTTTTTGGGATCGTTCCCGGTTCGTCCTATACAGGACGTTTCCCGTTTATTCGCGCGGGTCGCCAAATAAATCACGCGGTACTTTTGATCAACTCGTGTTTAATTATTTAAAAGGATATTATACGTTACAATCGTTACAAGGTTAGGCCGGCAAGCACTCACTCTACAATCGCACACACGGACTTACACTCTTACTTGCTATTGTTACGTCCTGTGAATTTTCCCGGAATATTTTAGACATTTATATTGGGCAATTGGTTAATGAACAAAATATTTGAAATATATTAAATCGCTAAAAATAAACATTGGAGCAATTGCCATTGTTTAATTTGTTGAATTTAAAGTATCAATAAATAAATAAAATACCAAATGGAGAAAAAATCCATTTGGTAAAAATAATTAGCCTTCAGGTGAGACAGGTTGATGTACAGAGGTGATTGTACGAAGCAAGTCAACCGCATGAGAGTCGGTAACCTGAGGCGCAAAAATGCAGATAACGATATCGGCGGAGTGCTCCTCGCAGTTGTCGAACATAGGCCTGCTTGTACAGCGCGTGTCACGATGGGCACGATGCTAAGAGCGACCGTCGGGCGTGAGGAGTGCAGCACGTCCTGGACACTGAATATCGATGAATGCTAGATCATCGTTATAATCCAGGAGTATCATCGTTCAAATAATAAATAGAAGATAAATGGAAAACAGGTTTAAGGGACGAATACACGGGATTGATATAGCATTTTTGGAAACAATTGATAATAGATTAGGGAAATAAAATAGAGTCAAGAAGTAAAGGAAGAAAATTAAGTCATATCGTCATGATAACATTCAACATAAAAGTTAAATAAAATATTAAGAAATAGGAATAAATATAAAAACAATAAATAACCAATAAATAATCGAATAGCAAATAACGAGGGAAAATATAGAAAATTACGAAAATAGGGAAGAAATGTAAAACCATTAACGCCAAAATTCAGGAAAATAATTAGATAAATATTGAGATAACAATTTGTGTCAACTAATGTTAACTTCGCAATGAAAGGTCGTACAACTTTCATTCAAATTTGTGTGTTTATAAAATCCGCGATAAAATTTAAGTAATAACAAATTAAGATGTCAAAATTGATGTGAACCTACGAAATTGGTAATATTTAATTAGACAGTCAAAGAAAGGAATCAGGTGATGAGAGTGGGGAGACGAGGCGCAGGTGTGACAGCGGTGACGCGGGGGTGTCCGGCACCGAGGTTATTTATTCGCGCGCCCACCGCCCATTCGGCACTTCTACTTCTTCGCAACCGGGGGCACTGACATCAATCTTGTTTTGTACTTAGAAGCATTGACAAAGGAACCAGTGAATTATCGACTTGTAGACTCTTGAAATCAGTATTCAGTTTAATTCAGTTCAATAAATGATTCATATCTTTCCAAATCATTTCATCGAATTTGAGTATATTCCTCCTGAAAATCATTTAACCATCGAAATCATCAATCTACATCGTTGAAATCTGGGAAGAACGTTCATTTCTAAAGCCGATCGTCATCACTCGATTCTGATTCGAGTATTCGGCATTTTGGAAGGACATTATTTTCGGAAATCAGTCATCATCATTCGATTTTGATTCGAATATTCATCCAGATTGGGAAGGACGTTCTATTTCGATATCGTTATTCTTCATTCATCAATCGAATCATTCGACCTTTCATTCTGAGGTAAAACCATTTAAATCACATCGTAAGTTCGGAAAATGTATCATCTACATCTCCAAAATTCATTTCTTCTGGATATTTAAATGTCAATGTTTAGTTATCAACGTTTGTTCATACTCCTGAAAGGTTAAAATATTTTCTTGGATAATATATATTCGTGTTGGTCAATTTTATTTCAGCTGTATCAGTGCGCGTTAAAATATTAGGATAGGTCGGGAGAAAACAGTGAGTGAGCGTGATAGCGAATCGTCGCGAGTCGTGCGTCGAGGGTGACGCGCGAGAGAGTGAGATAGCCGCGTATCGTGTTCCATTCTATAGAAAGAGTTAGCATCCAGAATTTTCTTGTCCAGTTTAAAATCGTCAGTTAAAATCTAGTAAATTCCAAATTTTAACCGTGAATAAAATGTCCTCAATATCAAATATATACACTCTAGGCCCTATCCCGAATTATTTTCCGGAAGGTTAGGTTCAAAACAGGGCCAAAACCTCGATAAAGCGTCATCTCCGAATAACGTGTAAAGGGAGGGTGTAAATTCTCCTTGACCGAGATGGAGTGAAAATTGCTGATCGGGACGTAACACTATATATCCTGTGACGTGGCACGTCACAAGTCCCTTCCGCTGCCTGGCTCGGAGTCCCACCACTCACCTAGGGAATAAACTAGAATTAGACCTACAATTTAAGCAACGACTTTTAACATTTGTTAACCCCTTCCCTCGACTGACCCTCATCCCCTGCCACCCCGTCAGCCCTCCGACGCACCCACCGAAGACCCACCGAAGACCCATCGCAGCCACCGAAGACCCATCATAGCCACCGAAGACCATCGAGGACCAACCTGGAGGGAAATCCACCCCTGCGCAGCCTGACCGACCCCGAACAACCTAGACAGTCCGAAAAATTTAACACCGGCAGACCTCTCTGGCACTAACCTGAAAAGCCACAACCGTTCCAAAAGTCAGTCCGACGCCGCCAGCACCGGGAAAAATTCCGACGAGTCGGAGCATCCTTCCCGACTCGTCCGCCAACACTGAGAAACCCGGCGACACCCTCTCGACTCGAATTGCCGAGTATAAACCGACGAGGTGTGTCGTACGGGCAAACACTAGAATTCGGCACGCGATATGTCAGATGCGACATTTCGCCAACGCGCCGCATGGAACCGCCACCTCTCGACACCAAGAACTGCTCGTCGATCGATAGACGAATCGATGACGAGGATGCGCGCGCCGAACGTCGCGACGAGTCTTCCGTCGCGACGAGATATTCGCACGGCCGCGCGGCCAATCCCGACGCCCACCGACAGCCAGTCCCGAAATCAACCAATCGGAATCCATCATCCGTACGCTCACTTGCAAGACCGACCCTAAGGTCGGAGAAGAAGCCGGAAGCAGCGAGGCTGTCTTCACTTCGAGCCCAGGCGTGTGAAAGAGCAGTGTGTGTGATAAGAGCGAAAGTATTAAGAGAATTATCAGGACTTTTTAAGACGACTCGGCTATCCCCGTCGAGAGAAAGACTCCTTCCCGGAGAGTACAGACCAATAAGCCATTGCCCAAGGACACGATTTGGCTTAAAAGGAATATTGACGACCCGGCAAATCGAGACAATTTACAGAGAGGAATATTGAGCGAAATATCGGACGGATTTGTAACCGATATTTTACGAGTGACCAGGTTGCGTGAGTAGCGCATAAGTCTTCCCCCGCCTGCCCTTTCTCGATTTTTCCCATCTTCCTGACCCCTGAAAATTTACCCGTGCCCCCTTTTTCGTAATTCTAAGCGTTTTTTATTGTGAAACTTTTCGACCGTCGAGTACCGGCCGCCACGTGCGCCGACATTCTTGGGTTATTCGGACTTTTCGGATTTTTCAGCGTGCGTTCCTTCAAGATATTATTATTCTTCCCTGTTCCCCGAGACGCATTTTTGCGAGTATTTACCGATTGTCATTATTGTAATTTTTACCAGTTTTTTTGTGTGCCGAGGTAATTTGTCAAGAAGCCCTGGAACAGTGCCCACGGCCTGAGAAGTCTCATCCCCCCCCCCCCCGTTCCTTGCTAGCCGCGTGCCGCGCAAATTAATAGATTTCTTTTCGTTTTTCTGCCTTTTTTGAATTACGGTGCTACACCGAGAAAGTAGCTGGCGCCCAAGTAGAGATTGACATTTTCATGAGTTTTTATTCTTTTTGATTCCGATTTAGTCCGACCATTTTTTGTGTAGAGTTTCCACCGGCCAGCCCCCCCCCCCCCCCCCCCCTTTCCGTGCGATTGACCCAGGCGAATGCCTTCCTAACCCTTATTATAGACCCCGTTTTTTCCATAAGTTTTCTTTAAGTTTATTTTTCTGTTATCTCGCGAACTATTCTTTGTTATTATTATCAGTATTTTATCGTGATTTTCGAACCTCTTCAACGTACCCGTACCGGCGTTGAAGCGGTTGTTATTTTCAAGTTCCTATTCTTTCTCTTTTGTTATTTCTTCGAGTTATTGAGCATTAAAGGTTAAAATATTATAGTTTTCTACACAAAACGTGGGTACGTTATTTCCCCCTTTTTCCCCTACCGTATAGTCCCCGGATTGACCCGATTTTCGGAAAATAAAAGAATAAGGCAACATCACAATCCTTAACTGTTACGTGTGTTAACGGTCTCTTTTCCTCCACCCTCTTTCTCGACACTTCTACTCTTTCTCTTTTCACACACTACTCTCAACCCTTTCCCTCCGTACCGCGAATCACACTCTTAAAATTACACGACAACACTGTTCGTGGCGTTATTTGGGTCAACTATGACCTAGCACGATCAGGCTTACCACCGCGGGGTGTAACACTCTTTCGGCTCCTTTCGGCCCTCGCGACTTTCTCGCATTCTACTAGGCCGGGGTGTTCCCTCGAGATTTACTTTACTTTAGCGGTTGCTAATGTAGGAGTTTCTCCGAAGAACAAGCTCGCGCTCTCAGTATCTCAACGGGACTGATTTCCCCGGCTCGTGCATCCGTCGATCTCTCGACCGTCGGATGTCGAGCCGGGGAGGATTTCTGCAAGACAGCGAAATTGCACCTCGTTTGAGCGGAGGCGAGAGGAGACATTCGTATGTCTCCTCGAGCCCCCGACTTCCGAGAAAAATATCGCGCGACTCGCGTCGCATAGAATAACGCCGCGGTTGGCGCGATATGGAAAGAATTAATGCGGGAAATTAAATACTGAAAAGGCAACGGAATACATCCTGTGTATTCCGATACCTTGACAGTCAATCCCGCGCTGACGAGCCCGAACGTGCCATTTCGCGAGTTCTGTCGCGAACCGCGCAGGAAAATTAAGAAATAAAAATCGCTGCTGCGCGGAACGTGACACCTCTATCGTTTTATTATGCCGCTTACTTTCCTCTAAATCACGCTTAGCTGCTTGAGCAGCCGTAACGGCTTTAGCTATACTAGCTGCACCGCCGGACAGCTCACCGGCAGCGCTGAGACCCGCAAATATAGGTACAAGAAATGGTAGGAAACCGCCGATCTTGCGCGGTACAGGGAGAATACGGTGTGAACGCAACTTGCTCTTGCCGCCCACCTTTTTGAATGCTTGTCGCGCACCTTTAAGAGCTGTCTTTATGGCTATGCTTGAATCATTACTCTGAATCATCGCTTTCTTAGCAGCTCCAATTATCTTTTTGAGTCCTGCGGTAGTCGGTCTCTTGACTCCCATACCCAATTTTCTTTTAGCTTTCATTATGGCTGTTACACTCAACGCCGCTGCCTTCTCACCAATTTTAGCGTCGTTGGCGGATACATGCTTCCAAGCTTTCTCAGCCAAAACTTTGTCAGCTGCGTTCCGAGCGGAAATGTCCTCTCGATTTTTTGAGTAAGCAATATCGTGCTCCTTACAGGCTGCGTCGAGCGGATTAATACCGGGATCGCCGCGCGCGGGACGCTTCGTCAGATTCGTACCAGGTCCACAGTACTGATAACCGGGCAGATGCAATTCAACGGGAAGATTGTTAATGATGCCATTAACCAAGCCCTTACCGCGCTTTTTGGCGCGACTCTGCACACTCATATCCACAAGAAGACTTATGAGCTACTGAGAAAAATTACTTATAACCCTCATATTTATACCATGTTTCCTTAGTCTCCGTCAAGATGAGGTTCAAGACACAATCCACGGATCTACCCGTGATAAATTTTGACCAGTTTGCGCAGAAGGAGAGGACTGAGAAACTTCATGGTAATTTATTACCAAATACAGTTCGAGCAGTGTTCTGTGGACCGTCGAACTGCGGTAAAACTAACGCGCTGCTTACACTCATAATTCATCCCCATGGATTAGGATTCGAAAACATTTACATATACTCTAAATCTCTCAAACAACCAAAATATAAGTTACTAGAGAAATTACTTGACTCTGTAAACGGTGTTGAATATTTTCCATTTAATGAGAATGAACGAGTGGTGCCACCAAACGAAGCTAGACCAAACTCGATATTCATTTTCGATGATGTAGCCTGTGAGAAACAGAATAATATTCGAGCATATTTCTCAATGGGAAGGCACGAACACGTTGATTCATTCTACCACTGTCAGACATATGCGCGGATTCCTAAGCATCTCGTGCGTGACAATACCAATCTGCTAGTACTATTTAAGCAGGATGATATAAATCTGAAGCCCGTATACAATGATCATGTGAACACCGATATGACTTACACCGAATTCAAAAACTTGTGTTCTGCCTGTTGGGTTGAAAAGTATGGATTAATTGTGATTGATAAGGATAGCGATCTTGAGGAGGGGCGATATCGGAAAGGGTTTGACTGTTTTGCATGCATGCATATGTAATAAATATTCGTTAACTAGACGAATGAAAAGCAGTAGCACTCGGGACTCAGCTCCGACATCATGAAGATCGAAAAAAATGTCTAAAGAAAAAGACGTTTTGCGTCAAATCGTTAAAGCCAGCGATGCAATTCGCAGGAAACATAAACTGTTAAAGTTAGGTCGACAGGCCAATGAACAGGCAATGCAAGTTGCCTTCAAACAAATAGTGGAACCATTAGAAAAATTAGTGCGTTCGTCGGATACAGCCAAGAATCATGATAAAACATCAGTGAAGAATGAGGTCAAGGAGAAAATGAAAGATGAAATTAAAGATGAAATGAAAAAATATAACCGAGAAGATTTGGGCGAATCGAGTAATAGCAAAGAAAAAAAATAGACGATGCTGACGATGATGATGATGACGATGACGGCGGCGGCGGCGATGGGGATATGAATTCTTCTTTTAAGACGGCAGTTGAAGACGATAGCGATTTTGATGATAATGCCATTGATAATAATATCGCTGATGGAACTATGGTGAAGTCGAGTGTTGAGGAAGACGATTTGATAAACGAGTATCTTGCATTGTTACGATCGGATAACAAAACTACCTTAGATTGTTCGTATGGTGTACGAAGGCTCGCCAACGACAAGTTTATGATTGGTGACAGACCGATAGAATTTAAAACGACTTCCATAAACGTCGGCGACGCAAGGTATGATAAAACTATCGGACTCATCGAATTATTGTTCAAAAAGAAGCCCGATGACGCTCATATCAGCAACAGTGATTCGGACAATTATCAAACCATTGTACTTCAGAAAAATGCTCATAAAAAGTTTTATAAAGCTGATGAAGCGATCCGTACGAGTAAGGGTGTGAAGTTCGTTTATTATATTCCAAAATCGTTTGTCAATCCCATGCGCACTGGAAAAGACATGTCAAAGTACAAGGTGACAAAAAAAGATATTCGGATGGATTATGTTTACTGGGATGATCCCAATGAATTGGTAAATCGCCTTCGTCTGCTCCTAGCATCTCAAGGAGCCGGCAACTCATCTCACCGAAATTAAATTGTGTCTATTATTGGGGAATTACGAGAGGCTTAAATCATATATTAATCCATCGATTATCGTGATTTCAATCATTTGCAAGATGAGTGTCGACGTGTTCGGACGGCAGCTAGATAAGAGCGCAGTTGTAAAACATCGCGGCCCACCAGGCAATCCAGGTGTCGGATTTAAGCTGACTGCGGACGGTCATTACGATTTGAAGAACAAACGACTCAGCAACGTGACCAATCCGGAACAGCAGAGTGATGCTGCAACGTTAAACATCGTACACCGCAAAATACATAACACCGTCAAACTTTTACGAAAAGAAATAAATGATAGTAGTCTACTATTGGTTCAAGGTCTTGAAGCAACGATACAGAATATTATTAAAACTCTGAATGTCAACCTTGAAACAGTACAAGACTTGGCAACTCGAAATTCTAAAGCCATTTCCGATTTGGATTCAAGACTCAGCGTTAAAAAAAAAAAAAAATGAGCGTGCACAAGAAAGCGCTCGTAGAGAAACTGCATAAATCAGCTCGACGTAATTATCCTCGTCGTCATGTCGATATTCGTGGTCTCGATGAAACTTGGCAAGCTGATCTTGTTGATATGTCAGCTTACGCAAGTAAAAGTAATAATTACAAGTATCTGCTCAACATAATTGATATATTCTCAAAATTTGCTTGGGTTGTACCAATAAAGAGTAAGACTACTGACGCAATGAAATCTGTACTTATTCAGGGTTCCATCGAAATTACATGTGGATAATGGCGGAGAGTTGTACAATTCAAATTTTCAATCTCTAATGAATAAATACAACATTCACTTGTACTCTACATTTAGCAATTTAAAAGCATCAATTTGTGAACGATTTAATCGCACATTAAAAAATAAAATGTGGAAACAATTTAGTCTTCGCGGTAGTTATAAATGGACGGATATTCTAAATAATTTAGTTTCTTCGTACAACAGCACGATACACCGTACAATTAAGATGAAACCAAAAGATGGTTGCGCAAAAAATGAAAAGACTTTACTAAATCGTGTATTCAACAAAGAGCAAGTTAATTATGCGATCAAATCTAAATTTAAAATTGGAAAGAAAGTTCGAATTAGCAAATATAAAAATGTTTTTGCCAAAGGTTATACTCTCAATTGGACAACCGAAATTTTTACGATATCTCGAGTTGTCAAAGCTATACCCGTGACGTACAAGCTAAACGATTATCAGGATCGACCAATTTCCGGTGGTTTTTACGAGCAAGAGCTTCTCGCAGTAAAATATCCGGATATTTATTTAGTTGAGAAAATATTGAAGATAAAATCCAATAAACTTTATGTAAAATGGTTGGGATTTGACAACTCTCACAATACTTGGATCAATGAGTCTGATTCATAATTTACACCGAGATATCGATAGTTGTGTGATAAAAAAATTATTTTGCCCGGTGGGGGATTCGAACCCACGATTCCTCATTGGGAAACCAGAACTTAAATCCGGCGCCTTAGACCGCTCGGCCAACCGGCCATTCTATCTTAGGGAGATTCTAAGGATTGACATGTTAAAAAGTACATCATTTTTAATTTTACTTTTTTTTGCTTCCTCATAGAGGAAGCTTTGTTTTCGTGAAAATTTTTTTTTTCGAGATTTTAGGGTCAGAGTACTTAAAATAGTCCGAAACGTCGAGAAATGTGATTTTTCGCTGGCGTCCGGACGTGTGTGTGTGTGTGTGTGTGTGTGTGTGTGTGTGCGCGTGCGTGCGTGCGTGCGTGCGTGCGTGCGTGCGTGCGTGCGTGCGTGCGTGCGTGCGTGCGTGCGTGCGTGCGTGCGTGCGTGCGTGCGTGCGTGCGTGCGTGCGTGCGTGCGTGCGTGCGTGCGTGCGTGCGTGCGTGCGTGCGTGCGTGCGTGCGTGCGTGCGTGCGTGCGTGCGTGCGTGCGTGCGTGCGTGCGTGCGTGCGTGCGTGCGTGCGTGCGTGCGTGCGTGCGTGCGTGCGTGCGTGCGTGCGTGCGTGCGTGCGTGCGTGCGTGCGTGCGTGCGTGCGTGCGTGCGTGCGTGCGTGCGTGCGTGCGTGCGTGCGTGCGTGCGTGCGTGCGTGCGTGCGTGCGTGCGTGCGTGCGTGCGTGCGTGCGTGCGTGCGTGCGTGCGTGCGTGCGTGCGTGCGTGCGTGCGTGCGTGCGTGCGTGCGTGCGTGCGTGCGTGCGTGCGTGCGTGCGTGCGTGCGTGCGTGCGTGCGTGCGTGCGTGCGTGCGTGCGTGCGTGCGTGCGTGCGTGCGTGCGTGCGTGCGTGCGTGCGTGCGTGCGTGCGTGCGTGCGTGCGTGCGTGCGTGCGTGCGTGCGTGCGTGCGTGCGTGCGTGCGTGCGTGCGTGCGTGCGTGCGTGCGTGCGTGCGTGCGTGCGTGCGTGCGTGCGTGCGTGCGTGTGACAGACTTGCGTCGTTCAAAACGACTATAACTCGGAAACGGTTCGAGATAGCCAGTTGAAATTTGGTACACTAGTAGAGTGGTCATGTCTTTTCCCTCGGTGCAATTTTCATGAAGATTGAGGCCCGTTTCGAGATTTTACGCGATTTTGAAATTTTCGAAAAAAGGTCGTGGTAGCTCTAACTTGCGTAAAATTAGAGCAATCGTCCTAAAACTGCTTACAAATATATTATTTTGATCAAAGACCTTTTGTATTGAATTTGGTCAAAATTCATCGGAGGGGTAAGATTTTATGGGATTTTGAGTTTTTCTGAGTTTTTTGAAAAATGACTAAAAACGGTCTTATTCGAGTAAATATGGAGGTATCGATCGGAAATTTGACATGGGAATGGACTAACACTGTACAATGTTTCGTATTAAATTTGGCGAAAATGGATCGAAACGGTAAAATTGTATGGGATTTTTAAATTTTTGAATTTTTTTGAAAAGTTGTATTTTTTGTCCGACACGAGTTTATGTATCAAGTGTCGCCCTAAGAGTAAAATAATTCGGAGACTCGTCATGGGCGGGGGAAAAATACATTAGACGTGGCCACAAAACGGTGAATATTGGATAAGTGACTTAATAGTTTGAAAAAAAAAAATTCCAAAACCCTGTATTTTCGTTAATTGAAGTAAGTGCACGGATCTAACAAAGCAAAGACATCGGTGTATTTTTTCGCGCTGAACCTGAATCGGCCAGTCGTTTTGCATAAAAGGCAAACACGACGTTGACGTTAAAACAAGTTGAAAATTAAATTTTTCATATCGCTTCCTCATAAAAGTTGAAAATTAAATTTTTCATATCGCTTCCTCATAAAAGTTGAAAATTGAGATTTTCATATGGCTTCCTCATAAAAATTGAAAATTGAAATTTTCATATGGCTTCCTCATATAAGTTGCAAATTTGAATTTTCATATGGCCTTCTCATAATGTTCCTTTATTTGCGAAGCTTCCTCTATGAGGAAGCCAACAATACAGAAAATGCTTCCTCATAAAAGAAGCTTCGCAAATAAAGGAACATTATGAGAAGGCCATATGAAAATTAAAATTTGCAACTTTTTAAAGGGCCTTAAGGCTCTAAACGAGTTTGTTCGCTCGCATAGAGATCCGGGCTGGCCGGTAGCATGCCGAAAAAATTCTGGAATAATTCATAGATACTACTTGAGGTATGTACTATGCAGTACCGAAGAGTTTTCCCGAAGCTCACTCTTTAAATGTATTTGTAAGGAACATTTTGAGAAAACAATATCAAAATTTCAAATTTCAACTTTTATGAAGAAGCGATATTATAATTGTAATTTTCAACTTTTACGAAGAAGCGATATAAAAATTTCAATTTTCAACTTTTATGAGGAAGCCATATGAAAATTTCAATTTTTTAAATATCTGTACATACACAACCGTAATAATATACAATAAATAACCGTTTGCAATCTATACTTAGACTTTCAGTACATTTTTGACCCAACCCTTGGATAAGCTTACTTGAGCAGAAAATGGTAAAGAGAGGGGTAATTTTCTACATAAATCAACCTTATGCACATAGTCTAGCTGCAAGAATGCATCCGTAGACTATGCAGTAAAAAAAATACCAAATGTGCATGAGCAGTCTTGAGAGATGCGTAGAATTAGAGAAAGAGAGAGCGAGATTCGGAGAGAGAGAGAGAGAGAGAGAGAGAGAGAGAGAGAGAGAGAGAGAGAGAGAGAGAGAGAGAGAGAGAGAGAGAGAGAGAGAGAGAGAGATGGCGCGAGGTAGTTTTCGAGTAAACCGGGTGGTACGCACGTGGCATATTGTACTGTTTTCAGTGCAGATATATCGACGAGCCATGCAATAAAAAAGAAAATGCGAAGTATCCATGAATGGCCCACTATACCAGAGACGTTTCGGATGACCTCCACAAATTTCCCTTGCCCCTACCCCATCCACCCTTTGCCGAGTTGAAATTATATTTCATGAGAAAGCTGCAATTTCACCCCTCCCTCTACTTTTTTCGAGTAGAAGAAAACTCTAAGAATGTCATTACTGTTTGAGGAGTGAACGAATGCACTACGTCACAAATCGACCAACGAAGAATCTTAGTATGGAAGTGTACGCATTCAATTACGTAAGCATCTACGTGCTTTTGGTATTTTTGTTGAGGCGCAACCCGTCTCTAAGTCGTCGGTGGCCGAGGTGTAAAATCGGCGAGTTGCGATTTATGTCGCGAAACGTCGCATTATGGAAACTGCGAGGGGTTTTGTGCGCGGCCGCGAAAGAAGACATCGTCGCCGGGTACCTCAAAGGGTTATTTTGGAATCGGAATCTTCTCGATTCGGTGGTCCGGATTCTCTGCCTTCGCAAGTGGCACAAGTTGCCAATCTTCGTTGGACTCTTCAAGAGACGCTGTAAGTTTTATTTGAATTTATATTTCAAATTAGTTATTATTTTTAATGTTAACAATTATTTGTAATTTCTAGCGCAATGCTATAAGCAATTGCCTGCAAGCGAGCAGCGGTTCAAAGCCTTCGAGGGTAGACTCGACTGCGACCGTTATCATAAGGATGATAGCGAGGCTGAGAATAATGCAAATATCGATAAATTTGCACCATTCCCACCACCGAACGCTTTCATTCAGATCGGTGATGGCGTAGCGGGACCTCCCGAGAATTGAAGCATGACCGCATGGGATACAGTCAACCCCGGACCCGCTACTTCTGCCGCCACTGCTGCCGCTGCGAGGGGCGAGTTTCGGCAAGTCGACCGTGCCGTCCCGGGGTCATCAACCTTGAGACAATCTTCCCCCGGTTGGATTAACGCTGATGCACATTGGGTACGTGCACCTGCTTATGTCGAACCTGCCGACCGACTGTATCCACCAAGCGACGAGGGGGAGGATGCTGCTGCTGCTGAGGACAGATCGCCTTAAGATGAAAACATCGACGACGACGATGATAGTGATGATGATCATAGAGGTGACAACGACAACGACAACGACAACGACAGCGAAGACAGCGAGACAACAGATGACGAGGAAGGGCGATTCACCGATGAGGAAGCACGCCGCCGACTTCTCGCCGATATTGAGGAGGATGAGGAGTCGGAGGAAGAGGAAGAGGAAGAGGAAGAATTCCTCTATGATATGGAGAGGGTCGACGATGGGGATGATGATGACCAACTTCAGCTCCCCAGTATGTCGGAGTCATCTGATGTTGGTGAGTAGAATAATTTTAACGCAACATTTTTAAAAACAATGAGAGGAAATGTTGATTTCTTTATTAAGTGAATTATGTATGTTACAGGATATGAATCCGCATACTTTGAGGATTTGGCTGCTCGTGAGCAATTGGCTCATCATCGCGAAGTTGTGCCCGACGATGCGAGCATCGAATATTAGTTATTAAGAAAAAATTAACGATGTTTTTTTATACATTTATACATTTATACGCTATATATATTGTATAATATATATATACATAATAAATTGTATCTATTTTTTAATACAATTTTTCATTAAAATTAAAAGAATGTATGATGTGTACCTTTTTTATCACATCCCAAATTGGATTATTGTATATACCCCCACGGTAAAGTATCAGTCGTGCCTGGCTGCAAAATTCTTTTATTATCGTTCCAACTAAGGGCCAACGTATTTTGCTTAATCGTTTGTACAATATGCTTACGGCTACGAATCAAACACTGGGATTTCACCATATTTCTATGACGGAACAGACATTCTTTGTAGTCCGATAACGTGATTCTTTTTAAAGTCGATGCTTTCACGCCCTTAGCCCGCTTCTTGTCCTTGTCATTATCTTTAACCTTGTACGCGTACAGTTTGGCCCTTAACCCGACGAATTGAGTCATTATTCGACCATTATTCTCGTCTTTCATCAATCCCAGCACTTTCTTATTCGCTAATGGCACTCCATACACATTGTTCACCGGATAATCGGAGGTGTCAAATTTGTGTATATCATCTTTTACCACCTCAAATATATTGGGTGTTGTTATATGATATATCAGACTATCGGTGTCGGTATACATTAGTTTCGCGCCATCATTGAATTTTTTCTTCATATAATTATAGTGGAAATCGTAAATATATATCTTTGAAATATCCAAAATCGTAAAGCCGGTGTATATGGGTTTATTGAATTTAACTGCAGCTCTGTTTAATTCAACAATTACCATATTGTCCTCATCGAAGACGGTGCAGCTATGAAACGTCGCTTTCACTATAAGAGCTCGTGCTCCATATCGCCCGCGCCCATTTCGTTACAAGCTTAACTTCGCGATGTTTTCTCACATGTTCCATCGTTTTCCCGAATACCGCGTTGTTCATTAACTTGTAAAAGTTTTTCTCGAAGTCGTTATTCGATTTTTTGCGGCACTCTGTATTTAAATCGATATACTATTTCAACCATGGAGTTTGCTCGAACTGTAATATTCTATGGATTTTTGATAATTTCAAGCCCAAGCTGAGAGCCTGCTTCAAATTACGATAGTGAATAACGTAATTTTTTTTGGTAACAATGTTGTCATTAATTTTGTCTGATTACATCCAGCTATAGGTGGTATAAAGTGCTCAGCGCATAATGATAAATCTTTATGCCCGTCGGGGAGCTCTCTTGGGTATTCTGGATCGACTTCGAGTATGTACCCCTTAGAAGCGTCATCGTCGATTTTGGTAACGTCAATATCTTCCAAATTTTTTACCCATTCAGACGAGCCGCGAGGTAGAAATTGACTCATTGCCGCACCGTAGAGATTGTTAACATCGTAATACATGAGATAAGATTCGTCCATGCTCGAATCAAAATCTCCCCCCATATATCGATTATTTGCTTTAGCATATCGGTTTGTACACTGGGCAACTCCGCCGCGGATGCCTTTGTCAATAAATAATAACATATCCACATCAGTAAGGAGTTCGAGTTCAATACTCGTGCACTTGAGCATGGCATCGAAAGCGAGCCCTGGCGCTGTATAATAATGCAATGGATCTAAGTTATAAGTTTTCGAGCAGGTGTGCCGAAAGTTTTCAAAGATATCCGCTAAGAGAAGCACATCAGTTTTCAGATAGAGATCCGAATATTCGCCCAAAGTCTTGACTTTAAATACCAGCCAAACATTCGGCGCATGTGCATATTCATCATCACTGATATCCTCATCATTGAGTTTCGAAAAAAATGTTCCTCAGACAGTAAAGAAGTAACGTCTAGTTTGCTCCAATTATAGTGTTGTACCCCGAATTATTTTGTTCAATTAAAACTAAAGAAATATATAAAATAAATTACAAAATACATTGGGAAATACTTACTGGCAAATCCACCGCGTCGCGAAGCCGACTCGCGTAGGAATTTGCCGAGTCAGTATCGTATGACGCCGGGTTGATGCACCCGGCGTTGAGAAAGCGTGCTGAGCGAGAATCGGACGATAGTCGATTCTCGATGTCGAAATAAAGGAAGTAAGGAAGTAAATCAAAATTGCAGACGTATCAATTTGCACCTCGCGGATCGCGATCGGGAAATTGACAGTCGGAACTCGACTAGAGAAGAGAGAGGTTGGTCTCAGAGTTAGGCTCATGTTCAAAGAAATCGACGACTGTATTAAGAATTATTGGCAACGATCAGATTAATTATCTTTCTTTGAATAAACTTGTTATTTAGTTTGTATAACTCTTAATTTGGCAACGATCCCAAATACCTTTTAAATTTAAATTTGTTGACTTCGCGTACAACAAAATTGGTGGCAGCGGTGGGATCCGCCAAAAGTTTTGTAACCAAACTTAACAAGTAACTAACGACGGCAAGTGCCGAAAAGCCAGTGCATACGTCAGCATCGACACGCACAGAAAAATTCACCAACTCCGGTGAAACCAAGTCTCGACAACACAGACGTTGCAAGGAGACACCGACGCAAGTTCAACACGCAAACGTTGAATTGCGAGTAGCCGAGCCCGACACACAGACGTCGAGGCCACGAAGGAAGCGGAGACAACCGTCATCCCGAGGATCGACGAGAGGAGACCAACCCAGGAGTCCCGAGGACTACCGGAAGGATCAGCAGCATCCAGGAAGGATGACAGTAGCTCGTCAACGAACAATCCCGAACGAGAGGAAGAAAAACTCGCGATGTGGAAAACTCTACTACTGTAAGTGGCAGTCACAATTTTAGTTGTGAAAAATCAAAGCCAGTTAGGAATATATGTCCGCGGACGATCGAGCGAGATTGTTAAGATTACCGGGTACACGAGTACTGTCAAGGTCACTAGACTCATTCGTAAATAATTTCTTAAATTTCGAAACCGTAGAGCCGGAAGAAAATATCCATCCGAAAAAACGCGTAAAATCCTCCGGGATAGAGCAAGAGTCCCGACACCCGACCCCCCCCCCCCCCCCCCCCCCCCCCCCGAGACCCGACACCTCGCGCGAAACCGAGCACGAGTTTTACGATACAGTAGAGACCGAAAGAAATTACGAAATCAATTTAATAGATTTTTCCTTGCTTGATAATACCGTATTAGAACCGTCCGAAATGCCGAACGAGGTCGTATCTATGACGTTGAAGGAGGCGAGGACTTTAATTCCTCGTTTCGACGGGTCAAAGCCCGAGGAGGTAGACGACGTTATAAACGCGTACGGCTATGCTGACAGAAAGGTAGCCGCAGCCGACAAGACCGACTTACTGGAAGCCGTATTAGAAACAAAAATAGTAGGAAAAGCCGCGAAAGACATCAAATACAAACATATAGATAGCTTCAAAAAATTTAAAGAGGAAATGACCGCACTATACGGAACGCAACGGACAGTCGCCGCGTTACAAGTAGAATTTAATACAAGCAAACAGAAACCGAACGAGACAGTATTAGCCTTCGGACAGAGACTGGAGAAAATAATGATGGATCTGACAGACGCAAGCACAGCCGCAGAAGATAACGTCGCGAAAAAGAAAGGGGACTCCGGCGAGAGTACCAAATTATTGTAAAAGCGCGAGGGTTCGCCAACCTCTCGGCCGCCATGAAAGGGGCTATGGAAGAGGAAAAATCAGTACAGGGCAACGAGTCGATAAATAAACAAACGCACGGCGACAAGCCAGTGCAGAAATGCCATAACTGCGGAAAGCCAGGGCATTTCGCAAGAGAGTGCAGGAGCTTACAGGGACGATTCAGCTTACCAACTCCCGGACCAAGACAGTTAAATACGGTCGACATAATATGCAACTACTGCGGGAAAAGAGGACACAGCTATGAAGAGTGCCGAAACCGACTACGCGATGAAGCGACATCCGAGCAGGAATCATCGGTTGAGGAATCACCAAATCATGGGCAAGGAAACTACAGGGGAAATAATTATCAAGGACGAAATAATTATCGTGGACGGAATAATTATCAAAATCGATATAATCAAGGCGAGTACAACCAAGGGAATAACCAATGGCAGTATAATCAAGGAAACAATCAAGGGAATTATCAAGGGCAATACGGACAAATACAAAACGAACCAGGCATGAACCTCGGAAATCACAACAATCATAATAATCCAGCCGCCAAAGGTAACGAGCGCGAGCCGGAGAAAAAAACATTAGGAATGTTACGACTGCACACTCTTACTACACAAGAGAATAAGACAGCTGACGAAAACTTTCCGAAAAAATACAGCCCAACTCTACCTTTGTCGAGCGAACCGCTAAGTCGTCTTCATAGCGTATGGCCACGAACTACTATGGGAACACCCACCCTGAAGACGGACACAGGGAGACCGAGCAGCATGAATGAGGAAAGCACACTAACCACCGATAACTATCACAATTCAAACTGCAACGACGCCAAAGTGTTGCGAATAAATGATAATAGAAAATCGAGTAAAACAGTCCGCCGAGAAAAATTACGAAACGAAGCCGTAATCACGCATAAAAAAGTACAGGAAACACGTATCAAAGAGAGCGAGAGTTATACAAAAATACCTCACCTGGAGAAAGATAGACAAAAGTCACCCGACAAAGCAGGAGAGAACATTTTAGCCAAGGAAGAAACAGCGAGACAAGACGAAGCGATCGAACAATTAAAATCAACGCTGACAACATCATCAATACTGCAGGTTCCGAACTCCGACAAACAGTTTGTAATAACTACCAACGCATCAGAAGATACAGTGGGAGCAAGTTTGTCCCATGGCGAAGTAGGTCAGGATCTCCCAGTGCGCTACGCCAGCCGCACTTTGACCGAAGCAGAGCGAAATTATACCACGACAGAAAAAGAATTAATAGCAATTGATTGGGCAATAGGCCAGTTCCGACCTTACATATATGGAACACCTCTGAAGGGAATAACAAACCACGAATCACCCATATTGTTATCTGCCGTGAAGGGCCCAGGTTCCGGGCTCACAAACTAGAAAATAAAAATAGCTGAGCACGATATCGATGTCTGCTACAAAGCTGAAGGAATTAAAATAAATGCAAACGCACTTGGCCGGAAATATATCACCACACAACCTCCAACGAGGGAGAAGAAAGAAGATAAGCATACAACAGCTATGGACAGCAGCTCAAAGAAAATTAGCGAACAATGGGACGCAGGGCTAGAGGAAGCCAGCGAACTTGGTATTAACGATTGTAACGACGAGCAAGGCAAAACGCTCGATGAGAACAACTGCAACCTAAGCATCTTTCGTCCAGACGAGGAAGCCCGTGAAAAAATACTCGAACAAAATCACGATACCTCTGAGGGACTCCAGCATGCGACAAGAACATTACAACGAATTCCGAAAAAATACCGACAGCCAGAAGCGAAGAAACGAAGTAAAAAAATCGAAAGATCTAAAAGAAAAAAGATGAAATTACCAGAATCCGAAATTGAAGAAAATCTACTACTGTACGACCCGACTGTACGACGCACCGGACCAGTAAACTTAATCGCGAAAAAGATAAGACCACAACATCATAATAAAAAATCGCGCCACGGACTGCACATTAGAAAGAAAAAATAAAATAAAATAAAATCATGTGGACAAGCTACAGCACCTCCCCAACGACGAAACTGTAAAGCGAAATACGGACAGCATGGAGTACAAATATACAAAACGAGTTAACTCCGGAAAGGAAAGAAATAAGATAATAGTAACAATAATAACAATAATAAATAATAATTAATTTTTCAAAAAACCAAATACTTAAATGTCATAAACTAATCGATGAAATGAGTTAATAATCGATTTAAAATACTTTATAACAGTCCGAAGATAAAGGCCTTCAGCCGTTGCGACGCCGTAATAGTAGTAGCAGTACACGCGGACGTTACCTCCGAACGACAAAAAGAGGAACTCGAAAAAGTATAAACACGGAACTCGATAATTATGTAAGCCTCAACACCCATTATTATCAGTAGAATGACGCACCCTGCGAGATCCGAACAAATTTGATCGAAGACGCCGAAAACACCCTATGCGGAAAAAGAATTATAAGTTTAAATCGAATAGTAATCATAGCTCTAAAATAACAGGGTAGATGGCCACATGTAGCACCGGCAATGGAAACCGGCGTAGTAGTCATATTTGCAACTATAGAACTAGGAAAAAAAAATAAAAAAAAAAAATATATATATATATATATCTCTCTATAATATAAAAAGATTTCGCCGCCGCCGCCGCCGCCGCCGCCGCCGCCGTGTTCAAGAATCGAGGGGGGGGGGCATAGCAACCGGGGGAATGGTTGCCATAGCAACCGGGGGAATGGTTGCCATAGCAACCGGGGGAATGGTTGCCATAGCAACCGGGGGAATGGTTGCCATAGCAACCGGAGGGATAGTTGCCATAGCAACCGGAGGAATGGTTGCCATAGCAACTGGGCGGATGGTCGCCATAGCAACCGGAGGGATGGTTGCCATAGCAACCGAAGGGATGGTTGCCATAGCAACCGGAGGAATGGTTGCCATAGCAACCGAAGGGATGGTTGCCATAGCAACCGGAGGAATGGTTGCCATAGCAACTGGGCGGATGGTCGCCATAGCAACCGGAGGGATGGTTGCCATGGCAACCGGAGAGGTGGTTACCGTAGCAATCGGAGCAGTGGTTACCGTAGCAACCGAAGGGATGGTTGCCATAGCAACCGAAGGGATGGTTGCCATAGCAACCGGAGAGGTGGTCGCTGTAGCAATGAGGCATGGTTGCCGTAGCAACCAGAGGGATGATTGTCACAGTAACCGGAGGGGTGGTCGCTATAGCAATGAGGCATGGTTGCCGTAGCAGCCGGAGGGATGGTTGCCATATCACGGTCTTATTACTGACCCTCTGACCCTATTATTGACCCCTCTGACTCTATTGTTGACCCCCTCTAACTCTATTATTGACCATATATATATATGAATTATATATATGAATTATACCTAAATCTACATTTGTAGTATTTATCATTAACGTGTTTGTTTTTTCCATTTTATATTGTATACATTACTTCGTACATCTCGGAGCCCTATTATTGGGAGTTTTTATCTACTGCACAGTGGTGTGGAAACGATAATATAAATGAGTTTCTCCTTTATCTTAACACATTGTGGAGGATGAAGGGGGAATTTAAGATTTATATTTTACGTTTCGGAAAGAAACGATAATTATATTTTTATATTGTTGCGTTTACAAATATTGAATTAGTGTTTGTGATGCATGTATATTCATATGCGAGCGCGCGAAGCGCGCGAGCCACCAGCTCCACTAGTATATATATATATAAAAAAATATAAAAAAAATAAACTACAGGGTATAGGCATACTGGCTTTGATAGGGAAATTTACCGTGACTGCCCAAGATTATACAATAGGAACAGTAAGAACAATAACTTTAGAAGTGCTTAAAACATATTTACCACAGTTTAATGGAACATTAAGCAACAATGAACACGAAGTGATACCGAGGGTTGAAAGTGCAAGTGAACAACTTAAATTAAAAAGAGTAATAAACAATCCACAAGAACTAAACCAAATCGGTATGAGAATCCAACAAGCGAAAATTACTATACCATAGGTGGATACTCCGTAGGGACAACAACCCCTTATAGAACTAACAATTGCCACGAAATACAAATATATCCCGCGAAAAAGAATGACTACCGATGTCGAAACGAAAATCAAATTTCAACGCAATAAACAAAGCACTAGAACGATGTAGAAAAATAAATCGTGTACAACGAAAATATTTATCGTTAACATTATAACAAGGAAATCATAAACAAATAATTAAATAAATAAAGCATTGAAATTGTAAACGAATGTATAAGAAATGTAGAGCAAAGAGTGAATGAACCGCGAAGCTCACAGCTGAATGTTACGAGAGTGAAACATGAGCCGATACCTGACCACACCAACGATAACAGAGGCCGACGTATGACGTCGAGCCAAACGAAAAAATCTCGAAGACTCGATTTTTTCTTTTTAAGGGGGGAGGGATGTTGTACCCCGAATTATTTTGTTCAATTAAAACTAAAGAAATATATAAAATAAATTAGAAAATACATTAGGAAATACTTACTGGCAAATCCACCGCGTCGCGAAGCCGACTCGCGTAGGAATTTGCCGAGTAAGTATCGTATGACGCCCGATTGATGCACCCGGCGTTGAGAAATCGTGCTGAGCGAGAATCGGACGATAGTCGATTCTCGATGTCGAAATAAAGGAAGTAAACCAAAATTGCAGACGTATCAATTTGCACCTCGCGGATCGCGATCGGGAAATTGACAGTCTGAACTCGACTAGAGAAGAGAGAGGTTGGTCTCAGAGTTAGGCTCATGTTCAAAGAAATCGACGACTGTATTAAGAATTATTGGCAACGATCAGATTAATTATCTTTCTTTGAATAAACTTGTTATTTAGTTTGTATAAACAAACTTGAGTTCTACTCTTAATTTGGCAACGATCCCGAATACCTTTTAAATTTAAATTTGTTGACTTCGCGTACAACAATCGAGATAGTCGTACGAGAAGATTCCTTTTCTAATGAGTAAGTCAAATTCCTCCGCGTTATCGCAATTTTTCCGTGTTATAGCTTTTTCCCCAGCGTCCAGGTACGATGCTAATTTTTGAATCCTACTCGGCATGAATCTGAACGAATCGATAAACCTATATTGCACAGCCGTCTTCTTTACGAATTTCGTGAAGGATATATATTTGTCCTTTTTTACGGGCAACAGCTGAGTTGTGCCATCGATTTGCTTTGCCAATGCTTTAATAAAAAAAATGCGGATCGTAGCCGGATAAATTATGAAATATTACAGGTATAACGTGCGACTTTGTGTAGTTTAAATTGCATCTGTTATGTGCAGGTCCTCGATATTTACCCGTGAAGTGACAATGATTTCTGACTTTTATTTCATCGTCGTCTAACGGCTCCTCACAAATATGGCACGTGGTTGCCAATTCAAAGTCACGCTTCTCAGTGGCGTTTAATTTTTTCATCGGTGTTACATAACGTATACGTGGAGTGAAAAAATCGGCCAGGTCTCGCAACTCTTTCATAAACCATTCGATGCAATCTTTACCGCGATACGATTTATATTCTGATATTGCACTCGAATATGTGCAGTGTAGGTAAAAAGCTATGCTGTGAGGAACGTGACTCTGATTGCCTGGCGAGGAGTTATCCGGCTCTAAAATACATTCAATATCGGCATAAATAGCAAACGGAACGTCCTCTTTATTTTTATAATTTTTAAATTGTAAAAATTTGTCCTCATCGTCGGGGACGATCATTTTGCAGCCATTAACTTTGAAACAATCAACAATATGCTTCGTTAGCCTATCCTCTGTTCAAAAGTGACACAAGCATCTGTCACACAACCAAATCGCTTGATTGTGTATAGATATTTGTGAACTTACGAGTCGCGATATTTTTTTAATCCATGCGAAATGGTGCACTGGATTGTTGTTATCATCAGGTTCAATTTCTGTTTCGAGCGTGAGCAAGTGTATCGTGGTGTTACGTACTCCGTAACCACCCGGTATATTTCTTCACACAAAAAGACACTCTAGGCTCTCTCAATCAGCCTCCTTGCGCCTCCGAAAAATACATGAATGAACCTCGTAGGCCCTCCCGGGCAAAAGCCATTCATGCTGAGCAGCATACGCTGTTGCGTAAAACTATATCATAGGCTCTCCCGAGCAACACTCATGAATGAAACTAGTAAGCGTCTTCACGCGCCCGAATACTATACGCTAGAACGAATATCATAGGCTCTCCCGAGCAACATCTGTGAATGAAGCTAGTACTATGCGTTTGAACGAACCTCGTAGGCCCTCCCGGGCAGAAGCCATTCATGCCGAGCGGCGTACGCTATCCCCAAACTGGGATCCACACTTTTTTCTAGCCACGCGCCTAGCCACTAGCGGTCCACGTGACTCATTGATGTCACGCGACACTTTCCGCTGCAGCGTAAAGCCAGACCGCCTGCATCTAGCCGCGGCACTGCTGTTAAGAGGTCAACGGCATCTTAATTCTTTTAGACTAAAGTGTACCGCCCGAGTTCATCTACACACACTCTCTTATTTCTTTCCCCGAATAATATTTCGATGATCATAATTAAAACATTATATGAGACACTTGTCGCCTCTGTACTAGACCGAAACTCTAGGCCCGCCGCGGCCAAAGGGCACCGCTACCAAGAATCTTCTACTATTTCTTTCAGAACAAATACACCGCCTTGTCACGCTTAAAACTTTATAAAGAAACTTCATTAACCCCACCATGCTACACGACTAACCATAGGAAGCATAGGGAGCGAATTAGTATATAAGCTAAGCCTTTTTCGGCTAGAGTCAGTTATTCCACCAGCCTCATAAGCTGCAACACTTCGTTACACTCTACGGGGCGAGCAAAGCTCTGTTCGACGGAAGTTCCGATAGCCCTGCGCGGCTAAGTCTCGACGCTCTCCCGGAGCAGCCCTGCGCGGCTGAGTTTCAACGCTCCTGCGGAGTACGAACCAGTCATAAGTATCGAAACATCTGTATCGACGCTCAACAACGTTTAATAAAGATATATATTGTGAGTACTTAAAACGGTTCTAAACTCTTCGTATATCTCTGCATGCTCTCCACCACGTGCTACAAAACTCTCAGTCTCAGGCACCCTATCAACGCATCATAAATCTTAGGCAGTAGAAGGCGAGGTCTCCGTCCCCGATGTAAAGGGCCAACGCCTTGACTCGAAAGAGAGACCGCCGTTACGTTCACTCAGCACCGACTCTACGTGAGCTCGTCCGGACGTAACAGTGGGCAGATGCGAATTTTCCTCCTCAAATATATCGGCACGATTTGCGATTTTTTCTTTTAAGCTCTACGCCATACACATTAATACATAAATTGTTCACTCTTTCGAACCGCGGGATACTTTGCACTTTCATTAGATAGGTCAAATCTTTATACGCGAGCACTTCACGAAAATCTCGGTATGAACCTGTGCGATCACCATTGTTTCGAACTGCTGGAGAAAGGGCCGCTGTCACCGCCCACAGGAAGCAGTGCTTCAGTTGAAGATCCTTTGGAAGACTCACGAACGTTGACAATCCTCCTTGTAGCGGTGTGTATTTGTTCATGTTGAAATGGAGGTTGATGATTTCAACTAGAGACCAACCGGATTCCTTCCGCTTGAACTCCTCCACTTTTGGCAATAATTTGTCCTTCACGAGTTCTGTGAACCATTGTTCAAGGTTCGTAGAAAAAAGAATTATTTCATTTCTCGTATTGAAGACTTTATTCTCTTCCACAATTTGGTCATTTTTCGTGATTGCGAATTTGCTGATCAGCATAACGTTAACGTTTAATTGACGAATCTCGTTACAAATCTAGGGCTTGGGAGAACACTTGATTTTCACATTACGAGTGGGCACGTGACGATCAACTAGCTCTCGCATTAATGAGTCAAAAACTCCGATCTTTGCATCCATATCCGAGAGACGATCGAAGACTGACAAGTCCGATCGCTCAAACTCCGACACCAACGCATCACGGTCAAGACCTGCCCAATCTCGACACTGCACAATCTTAATAGGACTCCTCAAAGCGGAATACTTGAAATGCACAAAAATCAAGTCATGACCCGAGAGAAAAGGAACCTCCGATTGACCGCTCCGCTCAACCTTTTCAAGATCGTCGGTCGCACAGACATTTAGCAAAGTATGAGAGGTTTGAGTATGATGCGTCGGCTGAAACGGCATAATTCCCATATTTAACGAATAAAATACATCTTTTAAGCGCTCAGATTCATATGATTAAACGAGTAATTTAACATAAAAATCTGTAAACATCAGCATATTACAGTAACTTGGGAAGAGAGCTTGCAAACTGTGCTCGAACGACCCGAAGGAACTAAGCAAACAAGGCCCCGGCGGGCGATAAACTACCGCAACTAAAATTTTCGGCCTTTGAAGACGCGATCTTCCGCGTCTTCAAAGCTTGAAAGGCTTGAAGACAGCTTGCCGAAGCTTATGCAGAGCCGCTGGTACCCGCCGATTGAAATAAATCTTCGATCCAGGGAGACTCGGACCAATGTCGCTCGCCAACAAATCCAACTTGTTCTTCTTGCTCACGATAAGCCCGTCACACAGCAAAGGAGAAGCCAACTCCAACAGCACGACTCGGACTAAATCGGCTTTCTTGACCCTGCCCATTCTCTCAACACGAACAATGTCCTGTGACTAAATTTTCCGGGCGAGGGCAAATTCGTCGAAACCCTCCTTACCGGTAATTTAACACAAAACCCAAACCCTCGATCGGTTTATTTTTATTAACAATGGGCGCCATTCGCACACAGTGTGCAACCCGATCGGGAAAGATGTTAACAGAAGGTTAAGGTGGTGCTCGGCTAGCAAGCAGCCATGGGGGAATGGTAGAGGGGCGGTCCGGTGAATTCGAGCTGAGTTAGGCTATTGGAATTAATTAATTCAATTCACAGAATTACGAGAAGCAAGCATAATATTTTATTAAACAAAAGATAATTTACTAAGATCAGCAAACACAACTAACTATCAAAAGAATGAATCTCGCTCTCTCTTTCATCCATCCAAAACTTATAGACTACCCGGTACATTTTGTCCCCGATAAACTGCCGCCGGCTACTCAGTTCACCGTCGGAAGGTGGTGCCTAATGCAAAGTGAACTAAACAATTCGATGATAAACCTCAATAATAATTTTCAATAATAAATTAATAATAATAATTAATAAACGAAATATCCCTGATTCCCTACTAAATTTCGGACGGCTCGCACACTCACACACAAAATAGACACGGTAACAAAAGAAAACGGCGAACGATCGGCGGTGGGTCTCCGCGGTCGCGCGGCAAGGTCAGAAGGACACTCGCTCGCGGACGAACCCCGAACGCGCGACGACGTGCGGGTCTGCCTACGCGAGAAACACACGAAATAATACCGCGTTTCTTCTAATTACCGGTACTAAGTGCAGGCAAAGTTGCACTGGAAATACGTGGCGTATCCGGTGAAGCCGGGGCGATACGGACTCTCGCCGTTCTCGCTTTTCTTTCGCCGTTTGCCCGTCGAACAGCTGCCGCCGTCGACCGAAGCCTCGAATTTTACCCATCGCGTAAGAACAGCGCAGAGACCCGCACGTCTTGCCGTTAACAAAAACACAATCACACACAATGGAAACCCTCGCGATTCCCGGCCAATTCCGCAGAGAAACTACGCACAGGCGACGCGAGCCCGTCTAATACTTTCCCGACGCGATTTTAATCCAACGCGTACGAACGACGAACCGAACAGCCTGAGACGGTGCCCGACGCCACGACCGAGTCTTATGATAATTACGGCAAACACAATAACAAATGAAAAAGGCACAACTACTGCGATACTGAACGTCCAACTATTAAAATGCAATCGGTTGCGAAAGGCTTACCGGTATCGAGAACTAAAATCCAAGGACGAGAGGGAAGCTCGAAAATGCCTTGGTTGCTCGGGTGCGTAGAATTCCAAGGCGGTAGTCCGAGAGTGAGTGAGCCGTCCACACCGTCACGCTACACCGTTCGCAAGAGAATCCCCGAAAAACGGTTGTCGCTCATCGATCGGGATCGCGACAACCCCCTCCCTTGCTCCTACTCTAATTCCCATAACCCAGCGTACCGGTAACTGGCGCCTCGCAGGGCGGCCTCGCAATTACACCTTTTCGTACGGCGCGCGCGAAGATCTTTTCGAATAGCGGCTGTCAGCTGTTGCGTTATCGCAGACACGACGAAAAGGGCGGGCGACAGCCAAATAAATGGTCGCTGATGGTCGCTGATGCGTTTTCCCCGATCGGCGGGACGACGAGTATCTTGGTGCAAGGTGAGGAAAAATCGTCCTTTTGATGCCATAGACCGGAAGCAGGGTACGGCTCCTGTACATCGCTCTTCGGATGTTGCGTTTCGGTGTCTCGAACCGGTAGTCCGTTCCCTGGTATTCGTAGAGTTCTCGAACTCCGCAGTAGTTGTACATGGAAAACGATTCGCTTAAATTAGTAATAATACGCCTATCTTATACTGAGCCCACGGAATTGCCCGAGAAGGTGGAACGGTGCGCCATGAGAGCGTGTGACAGCCCGCTCTCGTCCATGTGGTTCTCGCTTTTGTGACGAGGTAAAAAAAAAATCGCGTCACAGTCCTCTCGGCAAAACGATGCTTCAGAACCCGAGCTAGCGCCAAAATCATCGACGGAAGATCCTCGCCATCGCCCTCTGGCACTCCCGAGATAACAGCATGGGATCCCATCGAACGAAACTCCAGCCGAATTAATCTTGATTCCTGCTCCGCAGAGAACTCGGACAGCGGAGATCGAGCCACAGCATCCTCAACCTTATCCAGACGCGCCCTTTGAACTGTACTCTGCCTTCAACTCATCTTGAGCCACCTGTACCTCCGCTACCTGACGGCTAAGCGCGCCAGCATCCTGCTTCAAGCCCTCATTAGATGTCACCAGAGTGGATACCTCCGAGTTGTTATGCCGCAGAAACCCGGTTAGCTAGTCCGGTTTCGCGCGTTAATGTTTTAGGGATTATCCAGTAAAGGGTAGGAACCCACGTGAATTGATAACGTAGTTTTATTAAATAATATTTAACAATATTTATCGTTAATAGTTTATTAACAGAGTTCGGTTGCAATTTATTTAACAAGGTTAAATTGCCACTAATTAACAAAGTTTTTTAACTAATTATTTAGTTAAATTATGGTTATTCAATGGACTGTTTAATCATTTAATTATTCGAAATTACCGCTCAAAGTACACTTTGCACCCTTGTCGTTTCCTTGACAATTCCCTTGGAAACGATATTCTGTATTCAACTGTACAGGTCAGAATTATAATCAGACTCCCCAGTACCTGCTCTCGATCCTCTATACATTCATCGAGAGCAGGTATGTCAGCTTAATATTGAGCGTAAGTTTGTGGTTTATTTTATTCTTGTAAACAAATATCTTTCCAAATCCTCGCTTTTTCGTGAGCGGGATTTGGAGCATATTTTCTCTTTCCTAATTGCCTCGGTACTCGAGCCGATGCTCCAGTTACCGAGTCACTCGCGGTTGCCTAAACGCTGCGTCAGCGGTGTCCGGTGACGCGCTCGACGCTCGACGTACGCTCGACGCGTGTCGTCGCATACCGCGATTATCTCGCAACCGGTTTCTCGAAATATTCGGGCATTGCGATACCCGGGGTACAACATCCCTCCCCCCTAAAAAGAAAAGAAATGAAATTTCTTTTCGCTCGTCTCCGGCGAGCTTTATTTTTATTATCCCTGAGTACCCCTTGTATCCGGTTATGGGTAATATTTTACCTTTATTATTTTTAGGAGAGACTTTATTCTCCTTACTCTAATAGGAAGTAAAAAATATATTTTTTCCCGTACTATTGCGGTACACGGAGACGGAAGGCCACCGCCGCTATTGCTTTTTGCTGATGGCCGGGGTCGATGCCCAATGGCTCGATGCGTTTGCACTTTCAGGCTATATTAGCCGCCGTTTCTCGGGCGGTTTTTAATTATTGGTTTCCGTCCATCGCTTCCGTCACCTCGAACATTGAAAATGAGCTCAAGACGCAGTCTGAGCCCACCCGCGAAGGTAAGCCTTTTTAGTATCAATTTTTTATATTTAAAAAAAATTTCCCAATGTTCATTGCATTTTCGGATAAATCTTGTATATTTTAGATGTTTTTAAAAATGTTTTCCTTTGACCGCTCAGAATACTTTCGTTATATAAATCTTTTCCCGTTTAGTAATTACCCAAGGCGAAAATTGGGTTTTACTGTCTGATCTCGATTTTAGTAATGACTATTTTTCTGATTTTCCCCTTATCTTTTTCAGAGAGTGCGGGTCACCATTCCCAGCGGCCTGAACTACACCCTGGTAATTCGCCCGGGCTTCTCGGGCCGGTCCAGCCCTGACGTCGAGGTCATCGGGCCCCAGACGGACCAGATCGTGGCTAGGCCCTCTGGCACTCCCGCTGTGGCACTGGGGTCCTGGAGGAGGCAACCCATCTCCCGGACGGTCCGCTCCTCTCAATCCGCGGAAGTTTCGGTAGCTGCGATAGAGTTTAGTGGTGCCCACGGTCAAATGCCCAGACCCGGGGAGGCCCTCCTCCCGCGGAGTCGTCTTGCCCCCTTGCCCCGAGGAGCACCTCGGGTAATGCCGCGTCCAGCCGGGGCCTCTGACTCGGAGTCTCCGAGCGAGGAAGAGAGTCCGGCTTCCCGACGTCGCCGTGCCGCCGCGGGTGTTATGAACTGCCGTCTCGCGGAGTGGAATAAAGGCTTATGTACTTGCGAAATATTTTGTTGATGGAAAATATAAAAACATAAAATTTTATGTAAAAATTTTCCGTTGTTTTCAGTAATTCTCTTCACCGGAGAAATTCCTCCGTGCTGCGAAAAATAAATATGTTTTCCGTAATTTTTTCTACAATCTTCGCTTTATTTCTTCTTATTTTCCCATCTTCCTTCGCCGTTTTTATGCGCCGACCCGCGTCGCCACCCGGGGAATTGTCGGTGGCTTCTGTACCGCAGCCACTCCCGCCCTTCGGCATCGGGCATTGTATAAGATTTAGCCGACGAGGACCAGCAGGACAAGCGTGCCCATGGCATACGGCCCGACCTCATGGTATAATTCCGTGCGAATCGGCGAGCTGGGACGCTCCGTCGATTTTAATTCCGCTTTCGCGTTGCGTATTCGGACGCTTAAGTTGCGTAACTCGTGCGGGCTGCTCACCGCTCGCTCGAGTTTCGTGTTAATGACCTCGGTTATTAATTGTGGCGTTTCTTCCTCATCGGCCGGTAGCAGGGTGAGGTTGTAGATGGGCAGAGAGCCCGCGCTAGCGATTTGCTGACTCCAACGTCTCACCGTCTCCAATTTAAAGGCGGCCGCGGTGACGACACACTGTCCGTGGAGTGTCAACAGCCCCGTGCCGTCGAGATGCTCCTGCCTCGTCGGCTTACCGTGACAGTCGATGCTCACCGTCTCTCCACGCGGTGACACATACAGCCACTGTCCGCATTGCCGCGTACCCATTACGAGTGTGTGGGTAAGCTTTATTATTTTCTTCGGGCAGTGCTGACCCTGACCTACCGCTCCCTCGGTGTAAAGTCGCACGCCGCAGGGGGCATCCATGTTGATGGTCAGAGTAGGGTACCGAGGTGGACAATAGTACTTGTCCCTATGACTTTTACAGGTTTCCAGGTCCGATGTCGTCATCCGAAGGTAATGCCTATTTTCTCGGTCCACCACCACATGATCCTCGGCGGCGTGTACGTAGTAATAGGTGTCGTTTTTCCCCTCCTCGGGAGAGGATAAGCGTAATTCACGTTGTAGACCGAAGGTCCAACCAATGAAATTTCTAGCATAAGGGTTATTATGCCTCCCTTTTGTTACGCACGTGGCGTTGCCAGACCATTTCGACTTTCGCGGTTTAGTTTCTCGTTTCGCGATATCGCTCGTTGGCTGAATGCATTATATGCGAGAACTTGAATCCAACGTCCTTCGCTTTGGGATAGAGAGTTGAATATGAAGGATGCGAGAAATGGACGAATGAGAGGAGAGAGGGCGGGATTATGAAATTTCAGTTTAATTTACGACCGTTTTGGGCCGTACGCTCGCGCCACGTACAATAATAACCCCTGTGGTCTAAGCGGGTTGCATTTACTTTAATTGCACGACTGGCAGAACGTCGAATGCATCGGTCCATGAATTAACAACGCCACCGCGGGCCCGTCCGGATAACAAATGAATTTTCCGCAGGACAGTCCCACCCACCAGCTCCGGTGGCGAAAACTCATCGCCACCATCCCCTCGTCAAAGAAAATTTCTTTTTTAACGCTCCGACGTTTTTAATTATTATTTTTATACCGGCGCGTCGGTTGCGCCGGGGCTTTCCTCGTGGCTCTCTGCTCGGTTGCGGTTATGTCGCTTAAATGAATTCCGAGCACTCCCGCCGCCGCATTTTCCCGCGTGACTGGCCGCGGTAACCCATACCCTATAGGTACGTGCGGTAGGGTTTCCGTGAGGTAACCCGTTAGTGCGGCCGGTGTGATCGTTGAAGCACCTACGGTACCAGAGGCCACGCTGGCGAAGAGTTCGGCCATCCTTTCTACCTCCCGTAGATAGGTTTCCACGGAGGCTTCGATGAGTGCGAGACTCTCATCGAAATGCTGTCGTTCACTCAGCACCTGGGTACGATTCCTGAAGTTTTCGTTCACCGTGCGTACCATGGTGTGTAACTTCTGGAGATTCCTCTACGAGGCTCGTGACGTTTTGTTGAACATTTCCAGCGTTGTTTTCACGACCTGCAGTTGCTCCTTCATGGTCCTCTTCAGGGTCCCCTGGATTGCGGCGATGTCCGCATCTATCCGTTCCTCATCCGCTGCGTCTAGGTTGCCGGTGATGGCCTTTACCACGGTGCCTAGGCCGTCGATCAATCCCCGTCACTTTCGGTTCAGCTCTGCGCCGACGAGATCTTGCACGACTGCTACGTTCTCCTCGATTTTCTCCGACAGTCGTACAAGATCCTCCAGCATTTCCGCACAATGGCCATCCGGGCTACCGTGCAACTTACATTTTCTTCGGACTTCCCCAGTTGGAAGTTAATTTGCTGCTCCATATATGCCAAGTTCGACAGGTCCATCTGAATTGCAACGGTCCAGACGTTGGTGTGGAGATGCAGCAGTCCCATTTTCTCGAAGTACAATCCAGATGCATGCCTGAAGGGCTGTATTTCGCACGGGCCATCCGAAGCGGCGGCTACGGCCGGTAGACCCGCCTGTAGACCCGCCAGCAACAATCTGTGAATGTGTATTTCATGCTCTATAAATTTTTCCGCCATCTCTTTTCCCTTGAGCAAAGCCTTGTCGAAGCCGGTGACATCCTGTGGGTCTAACTGGGGTTAGACCCGCGGTTAGACCCGCCTTTTCCCTATTGTTTTTTTTCCTTACTCCTCCACATAATTTCGGAGACGGGGTACATGCACTTTGACCATACGTCGCCCTTGGCGAAGGGTGTAGTTGCATGGAGGGTGCTCCTCCACGATGGGGTAGGGTCCTACCCAGTTTGGGGTTAATTTCGCTGACCGTCCTCGGCGTACTGTCTCGTCGCGCAGTAAAACCCGGTCTCCGACCTTGAACTTCCTTTCTCGTGTTTTTCGATCATAGTAGACCTTGGCTTGCTCCTTGGCGACTTTCAGATGGTCGCGAGCTGTAGACCAGGCCGCACGTAAGCGCCCCCGCAGCTCCTGCGCATAATCATCGTATGCGTAGGTAGGCCTGGGCGTCCTTTGAAAGGCTGTAGGCAGGTCAGCGTTCTCTTCGTAGACGAGGAGATGTGGTGTGAACCCGGTCGCCGTATGGGGTGTCGTGTTGTACGTGAAAACGGCGTAGGGTAACCATTCTTCCAGTTTTACTAGTCTACGTCTATGTATATCTTGAGGTACTCTGCAAGGGTCCTGTACGAACGTTCCAATGCCCCATTTGACTCGGGGTGGTATGCTGTCATCTGTATTTTCCCGATGTGCAGTAACTGGCACACTCCCTTAAAGGTTGCACTAAGAAAGTTCTTACCTTGGTCGGTAAGGACGGTTTCCGGCGTCCCGTACCGACATATTATTTCTTTGGCGAATGCCTTCGCCATCTCGTTTGCTTGCTGTGTTTCCAATGTTGCCGCCACGCTGTACTTTGTAAGTAAATCCTAGAATGTGAGGATATACTTGTGCCTTCTTTCCGTCTCCGGTAACGGCCCTACAATGTCCACGGCGCATTTTTGGAAGGCCCTAGTCGGGGTGTCGGTTGTCACCAACGGTGCCTTCGCTACCAGTCGTATTTTATTTCTCTGGCACTTGTCACACCGTGCCACGTATGCCTCTATGTCCTTGAGCATGCTGGGCCAGGCATACTTTAATTTTATTCGTGCGAGCATCCGAGCTACCCCCTGGTGCCCTCCCAGGGGTGCGTCGTGATGCTCGTGGAGGATTTCCATTTTTGTTCTCGCTCAGGCGGTCTCCGTCTGAGCGTACCCGCTCATACTCCTTCCTGCGTCATGCGTCGGGCTGACTATCCGCGGGACTATACCCCTGGCGGGCCGCTGCCTCCGCTGTCGCGCGGGTTGCGGCTCCTTGACGCTCCCGCGGGCGAGGTCGACCGTTGCCTTCTTTACCGTCGTTGCTGCTCTGCTCGCTCGACTCCTTCTTCGTTTGTGAGCGTGTTGCCACACATATGCGACTCAACGCGTCTGCGTTGGTATTCTGTTTCCCCGCTTTATATTGCACGTCGAATTCATGTTCCGATAATTTTATTTTCCAGCGCATGAGTCTTGACCCGGGATCCTTAACACTGAACAACCACGTTAGTGGCTTGTGATCCGTCATCACCGTGAATCGAGTACCATATACGTAAGGGCGAAATTGTGCAATTCCCCATACAATTGCGAGTAGCTCTTTTTCCGTTGTTGTATAGTATTGCTCCGCCTTGTTTAAGGTCCGACTGGCGTAGCAAATGGGCAGATCTTCCCCTATCGGCCCTTGAGACAATATGGCCTCTATGGCCCTATCCGATGCGTCCGTGGTGACGACGAAGGGCTTGTCGAAGTCTGGGTACTGTAGTACAGGTGCCGTGGTCAGCGCCCTTACAGGTCCTCCATGGCCTGCTCATGTTTCGCTGTCCATTCAAATTTACTGTCCTTTTTAGGAAGTTCTGTCAAGGGCTTAGCGACTGTTGAAAAATCCTGAATGAATTTGCGGTAATATCCGGCGAGTCCCAGGAAGGACTGTACGCCCTTCACGTCCTTCGGGGTGGGAAATTCCCGGACGGACGTCACCAAGATCGGATCAGGGCGTACTCTCTCGCTGGAGATCACATGTCCCAGGTATCTCGTCTCCAACCGCAAAAATCGACATTTTGCCGGTTGAAGGGCCAACTTCGCCTCCCGTAGGTGATGGAAAACTTCTTGGAGTCGATGGTTGTGCTCCGCCAAGGTCGCTCCAAAAATCCCGATGTCGTCCAGATAAACATAACATTTTAGCCCTTCGAGCCGTGCCAGTACCGTGCTCATTAGCCGCTGAAATGTCGGCGGTGCATTTTTCAGGCCGAAGGGCATTCGGGTGTATTCGAAGTGTCCCTGCGGTGTTGAAAATGCTGTCTTCTCTTTGTCCTTTTCTGCCATCGGGATCTGGTAGAAACCCGACGCGAAATCGAGCGTAGTGAAATAATGGGCTCGGCCCAGCCGGTCTAGTATTTCCGTTATATGCGGCAGCGGGTACGAGTCCCCGATGGTGACCTCGTTTAACTTGCGAAAGTCCACCACCACGCGCATTTTTACCTTTCCTGTTGCGTCAGGTTTATTCGACACTACGAGCAAGGGAGCATTCCATTGACTCAGACTCGTCTGAATGATGCCATCCTTAAGCATGCCCTTCGTCTGCTCCTGCACCTCCTTTTTGTGCGCTTCCGGCAGGCGATAGGGATGTACCTTGATGGGCTGCACTCCCTCCAAGATTGGGATGCTGTGCTCCACCATGTTGGTACAGGGTAATTAATCTCCCTCGAGGAGGAATATATCCGTGTATTCCTCGCAGACTTCTAGGAGAGATTTTTCTTCCTCTTTGTTGCGATGGGTAACGTCGATCGTTTGTCGTAATCTCTCGAGTCGCGTTCCGCCTGTTCCCATTACCGTGCTTATTTCGCACGTCGCGGCGGCGAGCTCGCCGTGCAGCTCGTCTGCTGACGCAAGAGGCTCCAGTGTCACCACCGGTGGTTCAACGTAAACATACTCCGATGTTGTGGTTACGAGACTCACCGCGCAGCTGTTGCCTTGAGGTGAGGTCAGACACGCCCCGAGTATTACCCCCTGGGTGACGTCACGTTTCTCGACGAACCCTTCGTTGGTATTTAAAGTCGAAACGTATGCGACGTTTTCGCTGTGTGGAGGTAAGGCGATTCGCAGGCTTCCATCCACGAGCGGCATGCAGTGTCCCTTAATTTTGATGACCTTTCCCCCGAGGATGTCCACTTCCTTTTCCTTGATAGAATCCATTCCGAGGATTCCGTGGGTTAGTACGTGCAGGTTTTGTGGTATCACATGGAACAAATGTTTTACAGCACCGGTGGGGGTGACGAGCTCCACCAGGGCGGCGTAGAGAGCGTTCAGGGACCCCCCCCCGAGTGCCCTCAATGAAACCCCTAACCTTCCTGCAGGAGTGTTGGCTGACAGCACGTTTTCGTGTATCAGGCTTACCGTTGCCCCAGTGTCCACCTTAAGGATCCGTATATCCGTCCTGCTGGACGGGGATTTTATGTGGAAGTCGCTGGCCAATGCGTGGGGCCCTGGAGATCCTATTACGTGTACTTCGACCTCCTTAAGGGGACCAACCTGCTCCATTCGTCCCTTCCCGCGGAAGGAAGCCACCGTTAGTGGTTCGATGGTCGGCATCTCGTGTCTCGATACCGTTTCCGTCGTCGCTATGGTGTAGATATTGGCCTCCCTTAAGGGCCTGTCCATTGCCATGGCTGTGTTGACCCGGAATGTTCCCACAGTTCCTTCCTGCCCCGGATGCTTGGCTAAGTGTCCGGTCTTCCCGCACGCGTAACAGGCTCGAGTGGCTCCCCCTGCCGCACCATGTGACTGTCGGGGATTTCCTCCCCCGATGCTGGGTCGTGCTGCGCCTGGCCGTCCCAATGTCATCTTTTCGACCTCGATGGCTCCCATCACAGCCTCGTGTAGACCCTGGTAATTCCGTGATCGGACGATGGTCTGAATTTCCTTTTTTAATCCGTTTTCACACTTCATCTGTGCACTTTTTCGAATAGCTTCCCCGATGGCGCGAGCTCCACGCGCGTCGGCGCCCTCGCACAATTTTTCTATCACTTCTACCGTAAGGGTCTCGACCCTTGTAGCGTAAGTGGAGACATTTTCCTTCGCGCCCTGGCGCAAGGTGCAAAATTGGTATTGTAGCGATGCGAGTGACTCGCGCTTCCCGTATCGCGTAGTGCTTCCAGTTCCACGCGCAAGTCATTAAGGGTGCCAATCGTCTTATGGCGCATCTCCCGCGTCGCTCGGTCCTCCAGCTTGCTGCTGCGTATGAGTGTGAGGAGAGTATAGCGCTGCCTGGGTCGTACCATGACCCATACCGCCTCACAGGATAACATAAACCCGTCGAGTTTGGCCGGATCGTTCCCGTCAAATGTTGTTATATTTCAAAGGGCCGACGCCATGTCCAGGTATTCGGCCTCGTTTTCGGCCGGCTCCGACGTCCGCGTTTGCCGTTGAGTCGGAGGAGGTTGGGGTGGACGGCTTGCCTGCCTGCGTGGTGGAGGGTTTGTCTGCCTGCGTGTCGCCCTAGGATGACCCTCTAGGACGAAATCTCTTAACGTTTCCTCCATGGCTGTGAGCCGTTCACCCACGGAGTCGTCCGCTGGGGGCCGTGGAGCCAGGGTGGTGTGATTCAGCACCTTCTGTAGTTGGTCCCCTATGCCCTGAAGTTAATGCTCGAGCCGGGTTAATCGCCGGGCTGCAGCGTCCTCCTGTAAGGGCTGTTCCCCCTCCGTGGGCTTCGTAAGTACGTAATAATTCAGACCGACAATATGTTATATGATCCCGAGAAGCAGCACTGAATTTAGGGTCTCATTTTGGAATCGCACCGCCGCAAGGCGTTTGAGCCTACCTGAGCTTCTCCACAGAATTATGTCTCCCGACTGCGTTTGTACGAGTTAAGAAAAACGGTTCAGGGTACTTATTCACAACACCATGACTGACATCTGGAGCGATTTTAAGAATATTCCTAGGACCCATTTTTTTGCACGGGCCCTTGGAAGGGAGACTCCTCCTCCTGCCCTTGGATAGAACTATTGTCTTCTTCTTCGTCCACTGCCCCGAGTTCGACGAATAGGGCTCTCCGTGATGCCCGCAGGGCCGGTCGGAGGGGTAGAACTTTGGCGTCATTCCGCTCTGTAGACCCCGGCGCCCTATTTCCCCCGGTAGGGTTGGGCTGCCCTTGCCGCGTGCCCTGCACCTGGGACCGCATCCGAGCAATTTCCCCCTCTACCATTGCCGGGGTGACCTGATTTCCGCGTTCGAACATCTGGATGTTCACATCCTCCCACCAGGTTCCCCTCTGGGTGTTTACCCCGTACAGCGGATTCGGTGAACCTTCGTGCCCCTGTTGACCGTCCCTTCGTGGGCTTTCGCCCAGAGCCTGTCGTGTTCGATTCGTTATTTCCGATAGGGCATTCTGGACCCCTGCCGCGACCTGAAGAGCTGCATCCGGGGTGGAACGATGCTGTCCCAACTGCTATGCGCCGTGGTCGCCCATTTTTGTCTACTTTGGCCTCGAGATATTTTTCCGAACAAATTCTATCGCTTGGTAGCGTCCTACCAGCTTCGACAATGGTCTGTTTATTTTTTCCAATTCTCTAACAAGTAATGTGGTGTCACTTACAGCGTGTGCCACATTACGGGATGCCTTCTATTCCGTGACGTATAACCCTCAAGGTTCCAGGCTCCCTTTGACCTCTTTTTACGTCCAACTCGTTGGCGACGCCCTTCGGGTATCCTGCAGCGATCCTCGAAGGCTCCGGTTGATACCTGCCGTTACCTCTCCTGAGTAACGGGATGTCCTTTGTCGATCCTTTGATCGCCCTATGGTCCGCCTGAGCACTAGTCGACCCTTGGCTCGCGGAATTCACTCACGTTACTGCACCGTGCAGAGTTTCGCGATTCGGTAATTTTTTTTTTAGCGGTTTAAAATTCACTCTGGATATCCCACCGCTGCCACCAATGTTATGCCGCAGAAACCCGGTTAGCTAGTCCGGTTTCGCGCGTTAATATTTTAGGGATTATCCAATAAAGGGTAGAAACCCACGTGAATTGATAACGCAGTTTTATTGAACAATGTTTAACAATATTTATTCTTAATAGTTTATTAACAGAGTTTGGTTGCGATTTATTTAACAAGGTTAAATTGCCATTAATTAAGAAAGTTTATTTAACTAATTATTTAGTTAAATAATGGTTATTCAATGGACTGTTTAATCATTTAATTATTCGAAATTACCGCTCGAAGTACACTTCGCACCTTTGTCGTTTCCTTGCCAATTCCCTTGGAAACGATATTCTCTATTCAACCGTACAGGTCAGAATTATAATCAGACTCCCCAGTACCTGCTCTCGATCCTCTATATATTCATCGAGAGCAGGTATGTCAGCTTAATATTGAGCGCAAGTTTATGGATTACTTTATTCTTGGAAGCAAATATCTTTCCAAATCCTAGCTTTTTCGTGAGCGGGATTTGGAGCATATTTTCCCTTCCGTAATTATTGCCTTGGTACTCGAGCCGATGCTCCAGTTACCAAGTCACTCGCGGTTGCCTAATCGCTGCGTCAGCGTTGTCCGGTGATGCGCTCGACGCTCGACGTACGCTCGACGCACGCCGTCGCATACCACGATTATCTCGCAACCTCGGGCATTACGATACCCGGGGTACAACAGAGTTAAGCAAAGCCATACTAGCCGCCAGTTCACCGACGTGAACGGAGAGAGTATCAACACCGCTGAGCTTTTCATAGATCGACTCCAACACTGCCCCCGTATCATTAGGAGCCAAAGACACTGGACTGTTAACTGAATCACACACCGGGCAACCATGATTTAATGAGACGGGAACCTCCGACGGGGAACTGAGATGTAGACGACGTACCACGCAATTCAAATGGAACACATGCCCGCAACCAGCGTGCGTTCGAACCATGCTAGCCGCCGCGACACCGGCCTTACACAGCGCACACTTCTCCGACTGAACTCCATCACACACGAGACAGCCGTTCCGCATAGCCTGCGGCACATCCCGTCTCGACGAAAGGCCTAAATTATCCCTGAAGCAAACTAGATGGAAGGCATGACTGCAACCAGATGTAGATCGAATGCAGTCAGCCTCTTTCAGCTGACCGTCACACAGGCCGCATGTTGACGCCATCGTCCCGCGAGAACGCCGAACACTTTATTTTAACAGTCCCACCTCGCAGCTGTAACGAGTGACTAGAACAGCGAGTTAAATGTCTAAGCAGCTGGACAACGACGATAAATGGCTGTATGCACTGAGTAAGAAGCCGCGGAAACTGAGCCGCTGACCGCCTAATACATACGCTGTTTATATACGCATGTAACACCCCACACGGGCACGGCGCGGAACGTAAACACGACACAATCGACGACGCGACACGCAGCCACAACAGCAAAAACGATAGAACAACAAACCGCAATAGAACGGAAAAAACCGTACAACCTCTCGACTCACACGCAAAATACCTCGAAAAAGCAGTAGCAAACTGCACCCGGATTCAGACGATACCAGAAACACTGCCAAAAGACAACAGGTACCGGTCGAAATAGGTAATAACAACAGAGCACGTCCTGCCTCTAGAATAGACGCCGTTAGACAATGTAGTGGAAATTTATCTTCCTATTGACCGTCAAAGGGTTAAAATCCAATAATTTCATTCTTATTACTCATTATCACAACTGTTTGTATACATCGATATGATTTCTTTTCATTTATTTTCTACGAAGGTCCACGAAGGTGGGCGTTGGTCGATAACCCCCATGGTCCGTATTACGGAGCATGCGAAACAATCGTGCGTAATATAAACGTCTGCGCAACATATGTGAAAACAAAATCCACAAATATTACCATACCTTATCATAGTAGACATTGCAGAACCCCACCACGGTTCACGAAGATTGTTACAACTTCCATCAGCAGTCCTGTATCTCAAGCTGGCCGGAGGACACGACGGAGTTCCTCTACGTGGGCATTGCTGATGTAGAGTGGTCTTATGTGCATGTCTTCGGCTCATCGGTATTTCCAACGAAGTGTTAGGATACCTAAGAAATTACAGTTGGTAAGTCGAATATGGGAAACAATTGTAGTGAAAAAATATACAGTGGTGCTCATTTGAAGTGGGATAAGGTTTTTTTCGCCGATTTCGGCGAAAGTTGGACCGATTTCGGAAAACCAAAAAAGTACATTCGAGTAAATTTATGTACCTGTCGAATGGTGTTGGTTTCATCAAAATCGGTCAATTTTTTTGCGAGGGGATGAGGTGAGGGCGTGCGAAAATTGGACTTACGCTGACCTCGAGAAGTCGCAGACGCGCATAAAAATTTGCACCACCGCCCATGTCAATCGAAAGAGCAGCTCGCGGCGTGCAGAAAACACGGGTAATGCGTCTCAATCGGATCATCCCAGAGGAAGTTGTGCACCCAGGAAGTGAAATCAGCTTTTTCGGGGTCACACGAAAACGGTACGACCGATCCGGTTGAAATTTTCCGTGGAGTCATTGTTCGTGACTCTCTTCGAAGACAATTTTTCTTATGGCTAAAACTTTCCTCGTATAGGAGATCCAGGTGCACATCCAATGCGCCACATCGTTTATCGACATTTTTCACATCGATAGACTGTAAGGAGTGGGTTGAAATCACCTGAACATTAAAGAGGAGGTTTCAACTATTAAAATGAGCCCTGGTTCATTATCGGAAAGTGCCTCAGTAATCCCAATCACGTCCTTGAAAAATGTGTACGAAAAGGCGATTACGGATCGGAGTCGCCAGGCGACAGTCATTTGGCCAGTAACAGGACTGAGCTCGCGCGCGACTCTAAGCTTTCGCTTATGCCGCTTGCTCTTCGTTTCGAATGTTTAACATTCTGTTCCAACTTTGCACACGTTTTGAACTTCAGGGACTCCAATCGACCGATAAAAAAATTATCGTATCGGTAAAACGAAATCACCAGTGTATCGGAAACTTGCAAAAAATTAATCGTAAATAAAAAAATGCATATCCTTTTTCGATCGTGTGGTTGATTCGGTGATAAAATCGACAAGGTCGAACATTTTTAAACCGAGAAAGGTGTTATTTTTTTACCGCCCCCGCACCGTACGCGACAACCTTAAAACGAGGAACTCGAGGTGTCCTCGCGGCTGTGATCGGATCTCGAGGCCCAAATCGATACTGTACACTCATGCTGGATATTCGAACGTATAAAAAAATTTCAAAATTTTTTATGCCCGCGCACGATTTTAGACAGACTTAAAACGACGAACTCGAGGCGTCCTCGGGGCTGTAATCGAATCTCGAGGCCCGAATCGATACAGTAGACTCGTGTCGAGAGTTTGGAAGTCTACAAAAATTTTCAATTTTTTGCCGCCCGTACGTTTTTAGACACGCTTAAAACGATGAACTCGAGGTGTCTTTGGAGCTGTAAACGAATCTCGAGGCCCGAATCGATACAGTAGACTCGTGTCGAGAGTTCGAAAATCTACAAAAGTTTAAAATTTTTTGCCGCCCCGGACGCTTTTAAACAGCCTCAAAACGAGGAACTCGAGGTGTCCTCGGTGCTGTGATCGGATCTCGAGGCCTAAATCGATACTGTAGACTCATGCTGGATATTCGAAGGTATAAAAAAAATTACAAATTTTTTTGTCGCTCTCGCACACCTTTACACAGCCTTAAAACGAGGAACTCGAGGCGTCCTCGGGGCTGTGATCGGATCTCGAGACCTAAATCCATACTGTAGACTCATGCTGGATATTCAAAGGTATAAAAAAATTAGACATTTTTTTGTCGCCTTCGCACGCTTTTAGACACCCTTAAAACGACGAACTCGAGGTGTCCTCAGGGCTGTAATCGAATCTCGAGGGCCGAATCGATACAAGTAGACTCGTGTCGAGAGTTTGGAAGTCTACAAAAATTTTCAATTTTTTGCCGCCCGTACGTTTTTAGACACGCTTAAAACGATGAACTCGAGGTGTCTTCGGAGCTGTAAACGAATCTCGAGGCCCGAATCGATACAGTAGACTCGTGTCGAGAGTTCGAAAATCTACAAAAGTTTAAAATTTTTTGCCGCCCCGGACGCTTTTAAACAGCCTCAAAACGAGGAACTCGAGGTGTCCTCGGTGCTGTGATCGGATCTCGAGGCCTAAATCGATACTGTAGACTCATGCTGAATATTCGAAGGTATAAAAAAAATTAGACATTTTTTTGTCGCTCTCGCACACCTTTACACAGCCTTAAAACGAGGAACTCGAGGCGTCCTCGGGGCTGTGATCGGATCTCGAGACCTAAATCCATACTGTACACTCATGCTGGATATTCAAAGGTATAAAAAAATTAGACATTTTTTTGTCGCCTTCGCACGCTTTTAGACACCCTTAAAACGACGAACTCGAGGTGTCCTCAGGGCTGTAATCGAATCTCGAGGGCCGAATCGATACAGTAGACTCGTGTAGTGAGTTCGAAGGTCTACAAAAATTTTCAATTTTTCGCCGCCCCCGCACGCTTTTGAACAGCCTCAAAACGAGGAAATCGAGGTGTCCTCGGTGCTGCGACAACCGTAGACTCGTGCCGAAAGTTCCGAGGTATAAAAAAAATTTCGCTTTTTTTAACGCCCCCACATGCTTTGCGGCAGCCTTAAAACGGGGAACTCGCCGTGTCCTCGGAGCTGTGATCAGATCTCGACACCCGAATCGATACAGTAGATTCATGCTGGACATTGGAAGGTAAACCAAAATTTCAAATTTTTTTGCCGCCCCCGCACGCTTTTAGATAGCCGTAAAACGACGATTCGAGTCGTCGTCGGGGCTGCAATCGAATTTCGAGGTCCAAATTGATACAATTGACTCGTCTTGACAGTTTGAGGATCGACAAAATTTTTTTATTTTTTTACCATCCCCCGCGCGCTTTTAAACTAGGAATTCAAAGTGTCCTCGGATTAAATTCCGAGGCTTTCATCGACGCAGCAGATTCGTGATGAAAGTTCCGAGGTATAAAAAAAAATTTCGCTTTATTTGCCGCCCCGCACGCTTTGTGGCAGCCTCAAAACACCTTTAGTTCTTAGTTTTAAGGCTGTTTAAAAGCGTGCGGAGGCGGCAAAAATTTTTAAAATTTTTTAACACTTTCGAATGTTCAGCATGAGTCCACGGTATAGATTTGGGCTTCGAGATCTGATCACAGCCCCGAGGACACCTCGAGTTCCTCGTTTTGAGTCTGTTTAAAAGCGTGCGGGGGCGGTAAAAAAATAACACCTTTCTCGGTTTAAACATTTTCGACCTTGTCGATTTTGTCACCGAATCAACCACACAATCGAAAAAGCATATAAATTTTTTTTATTTAGGATTAATTTTTTGCAAGTGTCCGATACACTGGTGATTTCATTTTACCGATACGATAATTTTTTATCGGTCAATCGGGGTCACTGAAGTTCAAAACGTGTGCAAAATTGGAACAGAATGTTAAACATTCGAAACGAAGAGGAAGCGGCATAAGCGAAAGCTTGGCGTCGCGCGCGAGCTCAGTCCTGTTACTGACCAAATGACGGTCGCCTGGCGGCTCCGATCCGTAGTCGCCGTTTCGTACACATTTTTCAAGGACGTGATTGGGATTACTGAGGCACTTTCCGATAATGAACCAGGGCTCATTTTAATCGTTGAAACCTCTTGTTTAATGTTCAGGTGATTTCAACCCGCTCCTCACAGTCTATCGATGTGAAAAATGTCGATAAACGATGTGGCGCATTGGATGTGCATCTGGATCTCGTATACGAGGAAAGTTTTAGCCACAAAAAAAATTGTCTTCGAAGAGAGTCAGGAACAATGACTCCTAGAAAAATGTCTACCGGGTCGGTCGTACCGTTTTCGTGTTACCCCAAAAAAGCTGATTTTACTTCCTGGGTGGACAACTTTCTCTGGGATGATCCGATTGAGACGCATTACCCGTGTTTCCTGCACGCCGCGAGCTGCTCTTTCAATTGACATGGGCGGTGGTGCAAATTTTTATGCGCGTATGCGACTTCTCGAGGTCACCGTAATTCCAATTTTCGCACGCCCTCACCTCATCCCCTCGCAAAAGGCAATTATTGACCGATTTTGATGAAACCAACGCCATTCGACAGGTAAATAAATGTACTCGAATGTACTTTTTTTGGTTTTCCGAAATCGGTTCAACTTTCGCCAAAATCGGCGAAAAAAACCTTGTCCCACTTCAAATGAGCACTACTGTATATGAGGCATTCCACCCCGATTCGAACGGTCAAACTCTTGGCAAAGTTTTCCATTGAGCGCTTAATGGTTGTAACTCCCCTGCATAATAAATTCTCCTGTGTGGCCCCGGTGACGTCACACCGCGAGAGCCCGGGAGGCACTGTCAGCTAAGAGAGATACGGAGCTGCCGTCGGACAAGCCCGCTGAGAGACAAGTCGCGCCATCCGACGGGATCGAGCGGCGGCTCGATCGATGCGGGAAGCCGCGCACGCGCCGGAGCCAATATCATCGAGGAATCGGAAGAACAGCGGCGCCGTTCGACGGAATTACGGTAGAAACGAGCTCAAGGTCGGGATACATTAAAAGCGAGGGAAAATCGACCAATACGATTGGCGAAATGTGCTCGGAAGGTAACACCGGATAATCGTCACGATAATACCGACCCGGGATTGGAGGGCAGAGGATGAACAAGGCTGTTAGCCAATAAGAAAAATAATTAACTGATTAAACGAACTTACCTGTAAGTGAAGTTCTATCATAATTGTATGAAGCGCCTCTTCCGAAAGATCAATTCGTAGTACCCCTACTTTACACCGATGTCGCCACAATTTTCATAGCTAAAGTAAAAACTTTCGCCGCCGTCTTCGCCACCACCGCGGTTAGCGTTCCTCATTTATTTCAAAGCTCTGCCGTAACTCACTTAGGGTATTTTACTACGTTAAATAAAAAGGGAACAAGGGTGGGACTGATCTTTCGGAAGAGGCGCTTCATACAATTATGATAGAACTTCACTTACAGGTAAGTTCGTTTAATCAGTTAATTGTATTCGCGCCTCTTCCTTCAAGATCAATTCGTAGATGTTTAAAGGTTGTTACGGCAGAAAATATAAGTAATGTATGCTGAAAAATATTTTTATTCTTAATAACATATAGATAGCATTCTTGCATAACTCTAACGTATAATGCGAGGTAAAGAATATCTCTTTCTTAGGCATCCAGTATTGACCTGGCAAACTGACTTTTGTCGTGCAAAATGGGACGATCGTAAAACTTTGCGAATGTTGCAGAGTTCTCCGTCCACCCCGCCGTTTTACGGATTACGTCTACGTTAACTCCGTTTCTTTTTGCCGCTGAAGTTGACGCATGTCTAGCGCTATGAGCGGAAAAAAGATTGGTATCAATACCACTATTCTCGAGCGTCTTCTTTAACCAGCGACTTAGAGTCTGCGTGGTTACCACCTTGTGTGGTTTCTTAAAGGAAATAAACAATGTATCTATGGATTGACGTAAATCTTTGGTCCTCGAGATGTACGATTCTAAAGTTGCCGCTGGGCAGATCGTCGCATTCTTATGATAAAAAGGTAACAGTAATAAAGGTTGGTTTTTTCCTGTTGCCGTTGTTTTAATCCGATCCGGAATCTTAATCTCGATTGCAGTATCAGTCTTCCGAACATTCACAATCTTTATCAGACTGAGAGTCTGCATTCTATGCCCTGTAACAAGGGCTAACAGAGTAACCAGTTTTTGAGACAGTTGTTCTAAGGAAATCTCCTCGTTAGGGTACAATCGCGATAAAAAATCTAGAACTATCTTTGGATCCCATGTTTCGTCGTACTTCGGAAGTGATGGCCTCAATTTGGCAACCCCCTTAAAAAAACGTCTAATCCTATCATCCTGACCAATTTCGGGTCCGAAAAGAAACGCCATACCGGAGCGATACGAGTTCAGAGAGCCGTGGGAAGCACCATTTTTATACTCTTCCGTTAGGAACTCGATAACCGATTTTACAGTACCATTGAACGGCTGTACGCTCTTCTCCCTACAAAATTTCCACCATTTCTTGAATGCACAATCGTATTGTTTTCTTGATGAATCGCTGAGAGACGAAATCATCATGGGTATCGATTCTCTCGGAATATCCCTCAGTTCGAAGGCTTTCCGCATAACCTCACTGCCACCAGGGTAGTCTTCCTCCATAAGGGGTGCGGTTCTCTATTGATGGATCGTAACAGATTTATATTTGGTTTAAAATAAATCGGCTTAGAATCACACAACGCCTGGAATAACGGAAACCAAGGTTGCGATGGCCAGTACGGTACAACAATTATCCCCCTAGAGCCCTCGGATCTGACTTTTTGTAACACGCGCAGTATTACCGCAAAGGGCGGAAACGCATAAAAAAAATAAAGATTCCAGTCCATTGTGAATGCATCGACTGCATATGACTCCGGGTCTCTCTGCCACGATACATAACGACTGCATTTTGCGTTCTTCCTGGTAGCAAAAAGATCTATTTCTGGAAGCCCTAGCTGCTCAACAATTTGTCCAAAAACTTCGTCCGCTAACTCGAATTCCGTTTCTGCTTCGAGCCTCCTTGATTCTAAATCTGCGTCAATATTATCTTTTGACGAGATATAAGACGCGAAGATCGACAGGTCGCGCTCTTCGCACCACAACCAAATCTCCTTAGCTAACCTATTTAAGTTCGCGAACCGGATACCACCCATACGATTTATATACGATATTGCTGTCGTGTTATCCACTCTAAGAAGGATATCGCAATTTCGGACCTTATTAGCAAAACATTTTAGTGCAAAGAAGTCAGCTAGCAATTCTAAATAGTTGATGTGGAATCCTTGTTCATCAACTTTCCAATGACCATTTGCACTTTTGTCCCCGCAACATGCCCCCCAACCGGAGCGCGACGCATCCGACGAAATGACAAGACTAAATCGTTTTTCTTTAATCGACATAATACCGGACCTGACATTTTTCTTCCACCAATCAAAATCGGATCCCAGGTTACCCGCAATATTCATCACAGCGTCATAGTTATCATCATTCTTCGTGAGGGCCAGATATTTTTGTCTCTCAAAGTCCTTCACGTACACCCAAGCATACTTAATGGCTTGGCAACAAAACACCAATGAACCTATGAACGCAGCAAAGTCCCTTATTCTGCACTTACTTGTAGTGCTAAGTTTCTCGATTTGACCTCTCATCCTCTCTCTTTTCTCATCGGGAAGTTCCATAGACATCTTATCCGAATCAAAAACATATCCTAGGAATGTACACCGCCTAGACGGAATCATTTGGCTTTTCGGTACATTTATAACAAATCCGAGTGTTTGTAACAGACGACAGGTCTCGTTCACATTTCTTAAACATTGCGCGTATGAGTCTCCGAACAACAGGATATCATCTAAATATATTACCGAAAGAAACCCCAATGCCCGCAAGGAAGCTGCTACCGGTCGCATAATCTTCGTGAACACGTAAGGAGCTGACGTGAGGCCGAAGGGCAAACAATTAAACTCAAATAGTTCCCCATCGAAACGAAATCTCAAATAAATCCTATCAGATTCCGCCATAGGAATTATATAATAAGCGTCTTTGAGATCAAGCTTGGACATAAAACAGAGTGGGCTTATCAACCTTTTTGCGACCTTATAATCCTCCAATTTAAAGTGCTCAGTTCGAACGTATTCGTTTAATTTTTTGAGGTTTAATATTAACCTCTGAGACCCATCTGGTTTCGGCACGAGAAAAATGGGAGAGATAAATTGACCCTCAGCCTCTTGGCATTTTGAAATTGCACCCTTTTCTAACAGCTCGGTAATTTTATCAAGAATTAAACGTCTTTCTTTAACCGACCACGAAGGCTCTCTGGGGGGTAATGTTTGAACAACTCGAGAGTCAAAGGTTATCTCGTACCCCCTGATCCATCGCAAAATAACTGCATCAGAAGTTATCTCTTCCCAATGTTTTACAAAAAACTTAAGTCTACCGGACGGTCTACTCACAGAAGTTAAGTATACTTCTTTGGATATCCCTGTTGTGGGTATCCCCGACCCTGTCCTCTCAGGGGCTTCCGAAAGTTCGACTGGTTCGTCTGCTTCTGAGGGGCAGGCTGATATGGCCCGCCTTGCGTCGCTGGTTGTTTCTTGAAGGGAGGTCGACGGGGCGGGCCCTTGAAGTTTTTTGAAGGAGGCTTTTGTGTCTTTTGGTCCGGTTTCAGATCCTTCGTTGAGCGCTCTAGCAATTTTGCCGACTTCAGTTGTTCTTCCAGGTTCTTCCCGAACAGCCACTCGTCGACCACCGTGGAATTAAGAGTGTCCTTGAGCGAGGAATTCAAATTCGACAAAATCAAACTTCTTCTGATTAGTGAATCATCGTGCTGGACGTCCGCCAGAAGTCTCGCCGTGTCGCTTAAATTTTCAAACAGCACCAGATTTTCCGTGCTATTGGACTTCAAGATAAGAGACAATGATTTACCCACCGCCGCGAGGCATGCAGCTATTCTCTCTTGTCTCGTTATCACACGATCGTCTTTCTTGACGATGGCTTCCAACAAGGATGCTTTGACCTCGACATTCAATTTTGGTGGATCAATCGCTGTACAATTGGCCGGAGGTGGATATTTCTCAAGTATCCGCTTACGTTCCTCCGCTGGGAGTCCTTTCAGTAGAATTTCTCGCCATCTCACAGCAAGATCCTTGTGAATGTCCGGTGCATTAATTCTATCCGTAACAAGTCTTTTCCCCATTAATTCAAGAATTCTTGCATCTAGGAACTCCTCCTGGTCAGGAGATGCCTCAGTAATAGAAGCATTTGGCTGCGTAGAAGCTTGTACGCAGCCCTCTTGTTGCACTATTGTACTTGTCGAAGACGCAGACTGAGAGCTTGTGTCTTCGAGAGGAGGAATCTGAGAGTTTGTGTCTGCGAGTGTCACAGTATCACTTTCTTGAGCAGTCGCAGCGACTGTAGCTGGAAGTTGGCCCCCTTCGTTTGAAGCCAGTGCGTTATGCAATTCTGCTGTCTGAGAGCCTGCGTCAGATGGTATAACTGGTTGATCTGACAACCCCACGTCAGATTTTCTGCCAGCAGGGCACTCTCGAGTATCTGACTCGGACGAAGTGACTTCTCTCTCTCGACCTCCTGTTAGAGACCAGACAAACAAAAAACAGAGGGTACCTTAGTAAGCCATCTGCTCACCTATAAGGACCTAGTTACGTTGCGTAACTTTCTTTTTTTTTTTTTTTTTTTTTTTTTGTCTTCTTTTTATCGTTGCGATAAAAGAAAAACACTTGAGTCCATTAATTGACTCAGTCAAAGAATTCACTCTGGGCCTTAGTCGAATAACGACTACGCATTGCGCGTTGCGTTCCCACGAAAAAACTCTATCCAACTCTATGTCCACGACATGAGCTCGCGTATTGGAATGACCAATAACCGCGATATCCTAACCTATAAAAACAACAGGCTACTTACTTCGTTCTTGCGTTCGACGGTAACGCTTCTCCTCTTTCCGAAACTTTTTCGCCGCTCGCTTGAGACGTTTGAAGCGGCGATTTTCCTTCTCATCATCACCGGAATCCTTACTACGTTTTCTTTTTGACATAATTACGGCGAAAAGATGTGGCTTCTTCGGCACAAAGAAGAAGAATGAGGAACGCTAACCGCGGTGGTGGCGAAGACGGCGGCGAAAGTTTTTACTTTAGCTATGAAAATTGTGGCGACATCGGTGTAAAGTAGGGGTACTACGAATTGATCTTGAAGGAAGAGGCGCGAATACAATAACCAGGCGACCGCACGCAGACGCGAGTTCGCCAAAAATCTGCCAAACCGACAGAGTGGGAGTCCAAAATCAGGGTATAAAGGACGGCGATCTCGACAGTCGATTATCAGTTCATCGGATTTACTTTACCATCGACCAGCTCTCCAAAAAAAAAAGTGAAAAGTGAAAAACTTAGTAAAAGTGAAATGAAGTGAAATACTACCCAGAAGGACTTACGAATTTTCGTGCCGAGTGAACTTATAAAATTTATGCCGAAAAAGGACTTATAAATTTGGTGCCGAAAAATGACTAAAAAATTTGCGTGCCGAGTGAACTTATAATTTTTGTGCCAACTCGGACTTATAAATTCTGTGCCGAGTTTGGACTTATAAAATTTAGGTAAAAGTGAATAAGACTTAGAAAAATTGTGCTTATTCGACTTATAAACTTGTGCGACTGGGACTCATAAATTGTGAACAAGACGGATTAACAATCTCAAGTGTCGTTAGCTGATAAAAGGGACACTCTGAATAACACTCGGAGCGAACCGGTAAAGTGACGAAAATGACCGTCAGAAAAGCCTTTAGTGTCACGGAATAATATTACAACTCCAAGGACATACAAAAGTCATACACAGGGCTAAGTTCACCTCCCCTGAGTGATTATCGGCACTCCGCTTAAGGTAAAAACGCACCATTGTTATTTAAACATTGATCGAAGATCGCGAGGTGAGCGACCTGTCACCGTCGCTCGCCGTGCCGTGACGTCATAGCCAGACAGCCGAGCGCGGCGACCAGCTGGAGTACGCGACGGACGAGAAGCTGCCGCGCGCATGCGTAGTGCGATCCCCTCGCGAATAAATATATTCGACTAAAGCGAATCCGAACGTCAAGTCATAAATAAAATAAAATAAAGTAAAATGTGATGCTAGATCTATGATCTGAATGCATGAATAATCGCTTTTCACTTATTTTATTACCAACACACTTGATTTAATTAAATATTGTAAATATCGAGAAATATAACGATTCGATTGGCTCGAAAAGCACAAGAGAAAGGGTGAAATCGTATTAAAGCAGTCACTTTGCAAATAAAGAACTTTAATTCATCCTAAAAACTGATCTCTGACACACCATCATTAATTCCTAGACGCTCGAGTCCCTGAAATCCCTCGTTTGAGTCCCCGTTCCTCTACAGGAGGCGCACAAATACGAAAATTATTGTAAGGAAGCTCTGCTCCCGTTACATGGTAATGAATGGTATCGAAAGGTAATCAATGGGATCCTAATGGAAATTTATGAGGGAAAACTGAAACGGTACTTGTTTGAGAATAGCCGTGGTGAGATATAGCGAAGCGGGTAGGAAAAAAATAAAGATGGTCAGTGTAACGGCCCCAGCCTAACAATTTCATCTTTTTAACTTTGAATATTTATTCGAGCGTATCGATACGGAGTTTCCGTTCGATACGCTCTTCAAAGAAGCCCTTCAGGCTATCGCGCATCCGGACCGCCGTGAGCGTCCGCATATCTAGCTTAGACTAAACATCCCTTGCCTCTTCGACTACTCATTCATTTCTTTGTAACAGCGAGCGCGAAGCCTTCAGCTTCACGCCCGCTTCATCAGTCCAGCCTGAGCTCTCGACCGGTACACTCTCCGTAACTCTCGACAATTATCCGCTGCGACTAATAAACCATACGAATATATATATCACTTCTCATCAATCATTTATACCCGCATAGCCATTCTGTTACATGGTGTCAGAAGTGGCGCTACCACGCAAACACGTCCACACTAAAAAAAAAAAAAAAATCTTTTTCTTTTAAAAATAAAAAAAATTTTCACCCTGACGCGACAACCGTGCTTGAGCCGCGCTCGCACGAATAAACAAAATCGGACAGTGAAAAACACACAGAAGTGAAAAACAGTGAAACAAAAACTCAACGAACAGTGACACTTAGTGGAAAAAAAAAAAAAACACATAGTGAAAAGTGAAAAAAAAACAATACAGTGTAGAAATAAAGTGTCAAAACACTTTATAAATAATAATTAACTTAGATATTAAATATATATATATACACAGACATTTATTAAATAATAATTTACTATTAATAATAATAATAGGAAAAAAAAAAAAAAACAACAGTGCAAAAAAAAAAAAGAGACACAGTAGACGAACAAAAAAAAAAAAACAAAGAATCGAGTGAGAGTGCGCGGAGCGTGTAGAGCGAGCGAGCGAGCGAGCGGCACCGGGGTTACCGACCGCCGAAAGTCCTCGCGCGGCGGCAGCCGCCGTCATTACCACCAGCGAGCCATCATCGACCGCGGCATCGATCCGCCACGCCCGTGATCTGCCGCACCAGCGCGACTCGCCCGTCAGCTGTCCACCACCGACGCACCATCCACCACCGAAAAAAAATACACAATAGAAGGAAGGAAGGACGTAAAAAAAAAAAAAAAAAAAATACACAATAGAAGGAAGGAAGGACGTAAAAAAAAAAAAAAAAATACACAATAGAAGGAAGGAAGGACGAAACAGGAAATAATAATAAAGAAAAAGGAAGGGAAAATCTATGCAACTATTATTTGCAATCATCGTGGTAATGTGAGTACCAACTTATATATATATACATATTTCGTTCTATTTAAAAAAAAAAAGCGTAGCAGAGTTATTTTTTTTTTTTTCTCAAAAAGGAAAACAATATAAATACATAATACTTTTTCTCAAAAGAAGAATCAGTATCCCGCGGAAACCGAGCGCCGACAGCTGGCGCGACGCGTGTCAGTGGCGTACGACCGTCGAGAGCATGCGACACACACATGCAATAAATTCATAACAATTTCCCTATTCCTTTTCATAATAATAATTTTAAAAAAGAGGTCATAATAATAAAAAAAAAAGAAGAAAGAGAAAACAATAACGCGCCTCATACCAGACAGCGGTGAATATATATATATACACATAAATAATTCCTTTTTATATAAATAAAATAAATAATTCGTTTCTTTTCTTTAACTTTCAAATTTTTTTCTTTTGGACAACAACTCAAAACATATTCACACAAATAATAAGTAATTAATCAAAAAATATATATATAATTTTTTTTTTAACACAAAAAAAAAAAAAAAACTCGGAATCAGACAAACGATTATACATTAGGGAAAAAAAAAGAGAAAAACAAAAAAAAAAACCAAAATGGAAAGTATTAACTTCACATTTTTCTTGCGGTTTCCTGAGTGAAACCCTGTAACAATTTGCAACCCCTAGTAGTGATAATGGAGAAAACTAAACAACAATAAATACTATACAACAATACAATACAATAATAATTAATAGCTATTTTTGCTATATATCAGACAAATAAATTTAAAAAAAAAGGGAAAAAAAAATATATAACATTTCTTTTTTCTTAATTTTACAAAAAATTAAAAATAAGTCCGCCGAAACGGCCTCGGCGCACACGAACAAGTAGCGCGAATAGTTTTTTCCGCTCGACATTAGCCGAGAAATTAAAGGTAAGAATGCCCAACGAAAACAACGATAATCTCGTACCCAACACAATGAAGCTCCGTGACGTACAAAATCTTGTACCAAACTTCGACGGCAAAAATGTGCCACTCAACGACTTTATACGCGCATGTAAAAATGCTGCGAAATTAGTAATAGAGAACGATCGAGCGCAATTTCTGACAATTGTTCAACTCAAACTGTCGGGAGTTGCCGCCGATATTACCGACTCAAAAAATTACAACACATTAGATTCACTCTTGGGAGATCTCAAGAGCGCTTTCGACAAACCAGTCGAACTATCGGATCTCGAAACCGAATTAAAATCAAACACACAAAATTACAGCGAATCCGTTCTCATCTACGCAACGCGTACGCGAAAAATCGCGAATCGAATCGAGAATAGATTAAAAGAAGTTTACCGAGCAGAAGCCCAACAGGCTTACCTAATTGGACGAATAAACGAAGCGAGGCAAACAGTGATCAGAACTTTCATTCGCGGATTAGCCGACCAAATCGGAAATGTCATCATGTCAAAAAATTTTCTAACCCTCGAAGAAGCGATCGATGAGGCATTAAACATCGAAAATGAACTCATTCGTAGGCAAGCTATGCACCAAACATCAAAACGCGACAAATCGGAAACCAGGGATAAAAGTCCAGAAAAGGCCAGGGTCCGATTTACTCAGAGTTCCGACAGGGGACTTAAATTTTGCGAAATCCACCGCGAAAACCCAACGCATTCAACATCGGAATGCTACGCCGTGCAACAACTTCGCGAAAACACGAATACACGCATTAACAGCCGCCAATACCGTAGCAACTCGCCGGGAGATTTCCGAAACGGTTCTCGCGGAAATCTCCAGAACAATACTCGTGGCGGTTATCAAAATAATTCACGCGGTAATTATCAGAATAATTCGCCCAGCTACTATCAAAACAGACCACCCGGGAATTATCAAAATAATTCACGCGGGGGTTTCCGTAACAATTCACGCGGAAACTATCAAAGCAATTATCAAAACAATTCCCGCGGAAACTACCACAATAATCCGCGAAATAACTATCGGGACAATTCACGCGAAAATTATCGTGACAGCTCGGGCAATTATCAAAATAACCCACAACAGAACAACTCGTGGGACTACAATTATCAAAATAACCCACAACAGAACAACTCGTGGGACTACAATTACCAAAATAACCCACAACAGAACAACTCGTGGGACCGCAATTACCAAAATATCCCGCAACAAAGCAATCCGCGCGATCAAAACAACCGAAACAATTCGCAAGAGCGTAATTATCGTAATAACTCACGCGACCGAGATAATCGGGACAATTCGCGTGACCGAAGTAGCCGAGACAACTCGCGAGAAAGACAGAACCCGAGCAACGGCCGAAATTCACGAAAATCAGACCACCAGTCGAGCCTCGATGCAGCGCAAATCGAGCAGATTTTCGAGCGCGTACTCCAAAAAAACGGGGGATCCGCCTCTCGCGACAGCGCGACGGGAGGCAGGACACCGGAGCGCTCGTCAACAACAAACTAATAAAAGACGCAAACAAGGCGCAAACCAAAACCGAACTTGTAAAATATGTAGGTACTAATCATGTAGAAAGTACAAACACCAGTAACACCGAAAACTCGCGAAAATCAGATTATCAAACAAGTATCGACACATCACAGACCGAACAGATAGTTCAACGACTACTTCAAAAGAAAAGAGTAATGTGCTCCACAAAACTTCGCAACAATATTCAGGTCACATCAATGGGCGACGCAAGTGCCGAAAAGACTAAACAAATTCTCCCTAAAGAGACAAAGCAACCACAAGAAGAAACAAACCAATTACCGAAAATGGAAGAATCAAAACAAATAACGGAGAGTGTACCCACAAAAATTGATTCAAATATTCACAACGAAACACCACAAACAGAAACATCAGAAAACGAAGCTGAACTCATGAAAATACCTACACGGAAACCGACCAGGCAAAAATTAAAAGGAATACGCAGAATCAAACTACAACGGATACCGATCGAAAAATGTATAGCGGACTCATCTGAAGACGAAGATAGAGAAATAAACGAACCACGCAAACAACATAGGAAACGAGATGATATTGAAACAAAATATAAGTATACGGATATAGAAGATAGCACAACAGAAGATGAAGAGGAAAACGAAAAAAGCCCAACGAGGCAACAAAACGGAAAAAGCCCAACGAGGCAACAAAAAGAAAAGAGCCCAACGAGGCCGCAAAAAGTAAAAAGCTCAATGAGGCCAAATAAAACAGAAAGCTTATCGCAGCTGAACAAAAACGAGTTTCGTGAAAAAGTCAGCCCTGACGGGGCAACCGGCTACTTATACGGTGACAAAAGCGAAAAAATCAATGGAACCGAAAACAAAAACGACAACCAAAAGGCTAAAAATAAGGAAAATGGAACGGAAAAAGAAACAGAATCCGAAAACGTAAATTTCAACAAACAAGGATTCAAACCGTTGCCGACGAACATCGGAGAGTCGTCTGGTGACGAAAATAGTGGTAAACCACCCGTGAAACCAACCTTCAGGTCACCTCCAACAACTACGCAAGAAAAGGATAACCCTCCGAAAGCCGCACAAATATCAGTACAACTTGACAACTCATTGCCAACTCGTGACGAAAAAATATCGAATACAGAAAACTCCGTACAATCATCAGTACAATTGAATGCCGAAATGTCACGAGAATATAAGGAGGCCGCGAAACTCAAGAATCATCAAGTAAATAGCGATACAACAAACGAAACGCGATCACCACCATTAGCATTTGATTTGCGAGAATTCGTTCCACCATGGCATCGAGAAACAAGCACATCGGAGAAAAATGAAAACAGCATACCACAGGAAGTACCACCGAACTTCCGATCACCACCGATAAACGCAGAACGAACAAATGACTCCGAGCAACATCCAATACAAACACCAGTGCAACCGAACTTTAGGTCACCGTCAATGCCCGAAAACATAAATATCACGGATTTGCGCACTGTACAATCATCAGTGCCGCCGAACTTCAGGTCACCACCAATACTTCATTGTGACGAAAAAATTGATAGACCGAAAGCAAACAATAATCTACCAATGACACTCATACTACGCAAAAAAGCACTACCAGAAACGATCAGCAATATTCTTTCGAAACTAAGAGCAAATCGCAGAACATCGCCTGGAAGTGCATAATACGCATTTGTGGCTTAAACAAACATCCCAATCATCGACAAAAAAAAATTATAAAAAATAGGAGAATATTCATAAATATTTACGTTAAGACTAGATATAAGACAAATGAACTACACGTACAGACCATCCACCTCAACTAGCCCGTAGACCGATCTACGCGCTGACATACCACGATCGCAACGCGCTACCATAAAAAAAAAAAGAGGAAAAATACGGCAAATTAACAAAAAATAATAATCATAATAATAAATAATAATCCAATATATCCTTATCTATCTGCATATACCTTTACTAAGAAAGGATCTACTATACACTACTCTCTTTATCACACAGTACACAGTTAAATTTAACCACATTATGCATGGCTTAAAACTATTTTTTTTTTAATACTATTATATTATTATTTCAACAAATACATACATACCTGACAGATAAAACAGACAACAACAAACAAAAAAAAAAACAGCAATAATGGACGGACATCAGCCATCGGCATCAGCATCGGCATTCATACCGAATGCAAAAATCGAATGCCTCCTCTGCCCGAAGAAAATGAAGGCGAATAAGGTGGCCGACCATACGGCCAGATGCTACGCTGAACTACGGAAACGCACGGCAAATTTGGGATCACGCCACACGGGATGCCCGATATGTTGTTGCGTGTTCCCGGCAGACCGACTAACGGCGCACATTAACAAATGTGTCGCCTATTTGTTGAAACAACAACAACAACAACAACAACAACAACAACAACAACAACAACCAACACCGGACTACGCACCACACACACCCGAGGGATCACCACCACCAATAAAAGAAGACACAGAAGATGAAGACACAGAAGATGAAGACACAGAAGATGAAGACACAGAAGATGAAGACACAGAAAAAGACGCAGAAACCAAAGACACAAACAACATAGATACTCAAAACACAAACAATACAAACGAAAAAACCAACGACGCAACAACCCAAACAAACAACGACAAAACGGACGACAAAAACGAACCAAATTTTGACCCGACAAAACTACAAATGGGGGACGGATTCAAGTGGATCGACGCCCAAAACTTGGAGTCCCTCCGAAAAATTAAAAACAGAGTTCAGTCGAACATTTTCCTCGCTGAATTAAAAACGGAATTAGGACCAAACAAAAAACGACGATTGGACACAGACACACAATAGGACCTAACCAATAAACGAAACATTCTTATACACAACATTCATACTCCTACATTAATAAATAACCATATACAAAAATAACCGTAAACACATACATAAGCGTGCACGCGGCGCGCGTCGCGCGGGCTGAGGCCAAAAAGAAAAAAAAAAACCAAAAAAAAAGAGGGAGAGAGGGAAAGATATGAGGATACTTTTTTTTTAATTTAAAAAAAAAGAGAAAGGAAAATCTTTTTAGTTTATTTTGCTTTTGTTTTCATTTTGAGTTTATTTTTATTCTGTTCTATTTTATTTTATTTTGTACCTCATTCCCTTCCATATATATATCTTGCTTTGTTTTTTTTAATCAATATACGCTATCCTTTTATATAATATCAATATTCGTGTTTATTATTTTACCTATTCCAGAAACAACTTCCATCTTTCACCAACAAACCACATCCAAATAACATACCTAACCCACTAACCACGACTAATTAGAACTTAGAATGTTACAGGCACAATACCATAAAAATTCGAAATTTATGACGGAAATACCAGGAAACAGAAAAACGAAATACAACCAAGGAGAAACTGAAATCCAGTAAAACGGACAAGTTTAAATATTTTGAAAAAAAACATGGAACTTCACCAACCGAACCAAACAGGACAACATTTTAATTTTTTTTTCTTTTCTTAACCATTTTTAGCACCAAATTTAAACCCATCCAACTTAACCAAACCATTCCCACTAACACGAACAACTAAAAGTTTTATTTAGTTACAGATATTAACAACCACCAACCACTTAAGAGCGACAACGAGTGTGCCGCAAATCAACTTCAGAACCAGAGGATAATCCTCCAAACCAATTTCAACAACAACCAGGAGCTTTACGTTTTCAACAATCAACAACCAGGACTTCTTCAATCATTAACAACCAACAATCAACAAATAATAACCAAAACACATATTCAAAGAACATTACACAACATAACACAAATTACACAAAAATGAAAATATTTAAAAAACAAAAACCCCCAAAACTTTTCATTTATATAAAATCACACTTAACAACGAATTGTTAAATGTAAATTTTGTTTAACATCCGATGCGGGGGCATCGTTTTCTCTGGAGGGGGAGTGTAACGGCCCCAGCCTAACAATTTCATCTTTTTAACTTTGAATATTTATTCGAGCGTATCGATACGGAGTTTCCGTTCGATACGCTCTTCAAAGAAGCCCTTCAGGCTATCGCGCATCCGGACCGCCGTGAGCGTCCGCATATCTAGCTTAGACTAAACATCCCTTGCCTCTTCGACTACTCATTCATTTCTTTGTAACAGCGAGCGCGAAGCCTTCAGCTTCACGCCCGCTTCATCAGTCCAGCCTGAGCTCTCGACCGGTACACTCTCCGTAACTCTCGACAATTATCCGCTGCGACTAATAAACCATACGAATATATATATCACTTCTCATCAATCATTTATACCCGCATAGCCATTCTGTTACAGTCAGAAAATTATAATAGAGAAAATAGATGGTATATTTTCACAACAGAAATTATGTACAAACAATGCGCAGTACACGAGTTGATGAGCGGAACCGAAAATGATTGTCGAAATAAGTCCCGAGCTGATCCGTCCCAATTATATGAATCCGCGAAACAACCGTGTGAGCTGAACCGTGTGCGACTCGACGCGTCGCACACCTGTTAAGAGCGCGAGTCTCTCCCGCGTAAAGGCTATCGGCACTTGCCGTGAAAAAGAACTCGCGTTGTCCACTGGATGAGCCAAACACTATCTCGAAATGGAAGATAAACTGTTCCCTCCTTGATGTACCAAAAATATGAGCTGAACCGTGAGCTGAACTGTGAGCAATAACCGAACGGAAACTGAACGATGGGGTCACACGTGTGCTTTGATCGCGGCCATTAGGAAGAAGAAGGAAGAAGACGCCGGTTGCGCCCGGCACGACGGCATCTTCCCCTACCGCGCGTGGGCGAGTGTCGCGCGTGAGCTTGGCCGAGCGCGGCCGGGAGGTGCTGCCACTCGACAGCTGCCCGGCTGCCTCGCTCAACTCAGCTGAGGCGTCGGATTCTCGAACATTCCGCCCGCCATCAGCAACGGCGTTGATGATGTTATTCCTCGTCCTTCTCCGATGAATCCGATGGTGGTGATGTTGGCAGCAGTGCGAGTTTGGCGATGGGCCTGGTGAGCGTGGTAACGGCCATCTTCAGCGTCGCCACCCTGGCGAGTCCATCCTTCCCCGGATGAAGTTGAGTGATCCTGGCGAGTGGCCATTTGCACGGCGGAAATCGCTCGTCAGTGATCAGCACCAGAGATCCAACCTTGAGTTGATTCGAAGGATGGTGCCACTTGGAGATGGACTGCTGGCGTTGCAGATAGTGAGCTGACCATTGAGACCAAAACGCCTGCACACGTTGCTGGATGAGTTGCCAATGAGCCAGCTGTGAAGTTCCCAGAACCGGCAGCGTAGGCTCTGGAAACGTGGTGAGAGCACGACTGATGAGAAAGTGACCCGGAGTGAGCGCCGAAACGTCCTGCGGGTCGTCGGTGAGCGGTTCCAGCGGCCTTGAGTCGAGGATGGCCTCTATCTGAGCGAGCAAGGTGGTGAGCTCCTCAAAGGTGACCAGCGTGTCACCCACAGTGCGACGGAGATGGAACTTCGTCGACTTCACGACCGCTTCCCATTTTCCGCCCATGTGCGGTGCCGCTGGCGGGTTGAACCGCCATTGCGTCCGATCTGATGAGAGCACCGCGACAATTTGTCGATGTTCCTGAGTGCTCTGATCGAACAGTCGACGGAGAACGGCATCCGCTCCGATGAAGTTGGTGCCGCAGTCTGAGTATAGGATCGCGGTGAAGTTTGAATCGTTGCAAGTTTGCAACACTTTTCCAGCTCCCGCGCCCCGCATATGACGGATGCGCTGAGAGGTTATGGCACCGGAGCAACGCAATCTTCTAATTTCTCATATAAACTTTTCTATATTACAACAAATATGATTTTGGTAATACAATGCCCCCCATAAATATTTCAGCACATAATCTATGACTATATAAGCTTTGAACAGCGTGTACGTTACAGAGAATTCACTGTACGTTACAGTGAATTCTTTTATTCTTAAATAAATCGTGCGGGGGTGATGTACCTCGAAAATGGGGTAGTTTTTTCGGTGAACCTTTTCCTCTAACACCCAAGTGTACGATAAACCCGGACAGAAGCTTCGGACTCGCGTCCTTAAGGGCGTTTTACGATATTTCGCGAGACCATCGATTTTTCTGAATTAAATCCTAAGGGGGTGATGTACCTCGAAAATAGGGTAGTTTTTTCGGTGGACCTTTTTCGCTAACACCCAAGTGTACGATAAGCCCGGAAGCCCGGACAGAAGCTTCGGACTCGCGTCCTTAAGGGCGTTTAACGATATCTCGCGAAACCATCGATTTTTCTGAATTAAATCGTACGGGGGTGATGTACCTCGAAAATGGGGTAGTTTTTTCGGTGAACCTTTTTCTCTAACACCCAAGTGTACGATAAGCCCGGACAGAAGCTTCGGACTCGCTCCCTTAAGGGCGTTTCACGATATTTCGCGAGACCACCGATTTTTCTGAATTAAATCGTACCGGGGAGATGTACCTCGAAAATGGGGTAGTTTTTTCGGTGAACCTTTTTCTCTAACACCCAAGTGTACGATAAGCCCGAACAGTAGCTTCGGACTCGCGTCCTTAAGGGCGTTTTGAGATATTTCGCGAGACCATCGATTTTTCTGAATTAAATCGTACGGGGGTGATGTACCTCGAAAATGGGGTAGTTTTTTTGTGAACCTTTTCCTCTAACACCCAAGTGTACGATAAGCCCGGACAGAAGCTTCGGTCTGAACTTTTCACTTTACTCCACCCTACTTAACATTGTTTTGACAGTTGGTATAGACACATTGGTGAAAATACCGTCGAAACTTTCATTTGCAGGAACATCTAATACTATTTGGCCACGCAGCGTTACGCACAAATATTTATGGATTTTCATTATTAATCTATGTATGTACTCTACTCTCTTGTCGAGTAGTGTGGATTTTGCTACTTGAGAAGCAACATTTGCGTGCACCGGATGTTTTATCTCGGTTTCCTATTACATTCCAGCACTGTCGCTTAATTACGCGATGAGACTTGCTCCGACAACCAGTGTCTTACGAACCTCCACAAAAGTAAGTCGCCCTTGATCTACGCTGAATAAGGATAAGTCGATATTTTATACGAAGTTTAGTGCGTTGGTGTGTGTTATCCTCAAATAAAAAAACCAAGTAAATTCATTTAAAAAATCGTATCTGAAATTTGACGAGCCACGTTTACTTTATTGAACTACCAAAAGTTGTCTACAGTAGAGTGGCGTAAAAATATTGAACATTTTTTCCATACCTCATCTCAAATTCTACTATTTACAGTGTAAAAACATGCCTGATAATGGAGTAGTTACACAATAAGTATTTCGAGGTTGCCCAAATCAATATTTAATTTTTTTTTAAATAAAATTAACAAAAGCATTAGAAAAATTATTCTATCTTCATTGCTCCATTAAATTCTCGATTAAATACATCTCAATAAAAGAGTCTCGTCAGGCTCCACCACTCTTTTTTCCGAACGTCAAGACGTATTTAATGATGTATTGCATCTACGTTCTCAACCAAAAGTTTAATTAGATTAAAATTCGTTACTTCGTGCTTCTTCAATAATCTGACAAAATCAGACGCATTAAAGGTCTCATGAACTTGAATTTTGCATAATAATAATGTCGAAAACTTATTAACAAATTATTGAAAAAATTAATTTAAAAAAAAATCAGAGGACTTTTTTTACAATTTACAATGAATGAAAATTTCTGCACTTGCAATAATAAACTTTGAGAAACTTATGCGCCTTAAGCTCAGAGTAAAAAATATTTAGGTACTTTTTTTCCTTTTTAATTCCATGTTAGAGGTTTTCCTGTAAATTCGTTTACGTACACGTTGAAGGTAATTTTTGCCAATTGAAAACTTTGACACCCTATAGTTTTTGAAGTGTTGCTTCCAGGGAATATTACGTACGATTTTTATCTTTCTTTTATAAGAAAGAAAGTGAGGATTAGAAAGTGAGAAGTTTTGTGAATGTTTTTTCTTTAATTTTTTTTTCATGTATTTGACAGTATTTCACGTCCAGAATATTGCTCGAAGACACAAATTATAAAATAGTACTTTGATCGAGAGCTACAACAGCACGAGGCGAAGCCGAGTGACGTTTGTAGCTCGAGAGGAGGCTGCCTACTTCCCAACCGCCGTCGGGAGACCGCTTTTTCGTACAAGTATCTGTAACGGCCCTGCATTGCATATAAGAGGACGATTCGAATGAGAGAAGCATATAGGTGACATTAGCGCAGTGGTTAGCGCTCTTACTCAGTAACCGATTAATCCGGGTTCGAATCCCGGTGATCACCATATGTTTTCTCTCTTCGATACTTCGCCCGTCCATCTGCAATACTAATATCTACAGGTTCCCAAACTCTCCGCTCGATCATTACATATCGCATACTACTTTTTGTGACAAGTGCACGAAAATGCCCGCTTTTCGTGCCTATAAAGTGCGTTCGGAAAAATAACCTCAGTGACAGATACGTCAGCGCGAAAAGTAACTAGAGTGTTAAAAAAGTGTGCGCAAAAGAAGCTAGAGTGTAAAAAAAAGTGTGCGCAAAGGTAGCTAGAGTGCGAAAAAAGTGTGCGATAAGGAACTAGCGTATGAAAAAAGTGTGCGGATAACAAACTAGCGTGTAAAAATAGTATCTACAGCATTTTTTGCGCATCCTCTGCTAGAAAGCGCCACTTTCGACACACTTTACAGGCACGAAAAGCGGGACTTTTCGTGCACGTGTTACAAAAAGAACATTTTTATAATACTCTTGATTCTCTAATGAAGGAATTTTCTCTTAGGCTTAACTTTTCTGTTCGATTTTTCTCTTAATGAAGAGTTTTGCCAAATTTTTTTAGACATAACATCAGGTTGGTTTGCGCTTTTAAGCTACTTTTAAACTAGCAAAACGTCCTGGATACAGGATTTTAGAAAAATTTGGGAAGAAACCTTTATAAGGGAAATGAAAAATGAGCGAAAAAGTTAGGCAATATTTTATCCTAGGACTAAAAACGTCGAGGATATAGCGTGCTCAAAATTCAAATGAGCAGAAAAACATTAGCCTTGAGTTTAAAATTTATTTTTGCCAAATTCTGCTTTTGAGAATAAAAACCAATTTTTTACATTATTATTATGACGAATCAATGTTCTTGGCATCTTTAAGAGGGGCAATCGGCTTAGGAGGCCGAAATTTTGGTGTTTTTCGTGAATTTTTTAAACAGGGAAGGAATAATCAGAAATTGTTTAAACTTGGAGGGTATTTTATTCATGTTTTGAAGTACACTTTAGAATTTTTTCAAGTAATTTCCGCCGGAAATAGTGGCGTTAGAACGTGCTGTCCATGGACGATTGCTATCCGAGTATTTTGCTGGTGGGCATTCCTGAAGTCGCAATTTTTATCTGTAATCATCACAATTTTTTTTTCGTTAACAACATATTTTCTACGAATATGAACCTAATTGTGATCGAAAAAATTGAAAATTGCATGTTTTTGAGGTGTTTGAACGCAATGTCATGTTTTTACACCATATTTTTTCACCTTTTTTTGCATAAAAAAACATATTTTTAATAATAATATAATCCCAGAATTAGGTTCATATGGATTAGAATCGAATAAAGAATATTCACAACAAATTTCAGAACGATTGGTCAATAACTTTTTGAGCTAGAATGCCCACCAGTTTAAAAAAACGTAGTTTCAAGAAAAACGCGTTTGAAATAAAATGGAGCGAAAACGAGAAATTCAAGTCAGTAATTAGTTATATAAACTGCTCACCGGTTAATCAGCTATTCCAGCACCATATAGCAATCCCTCTTCTTGTTCATATGCGTCATTTCGGGCTTGCATCTCCTCTTGACGAGCTATACGAGCTTCCTTCGTCTCCAACGAGCTGCGCCTATTCTGTCTCGTCACACGCTGACTATCCATGTTCTCGGCAAAATTGAAACTCTGAGAGCCAACTACGAGTTGTAATTCGTTCATCACCATTAGAAGGGCTGAATTTCCTTTATTAAATAATGCAGTAGCCAAGAATGCTGCAATCTCGACTATTTTTAGGCCAGCATGAAGGTGCTTTGGAGCCAATCGCCAAACGGTCGAATTAAAACTTTCATTCGCGTTCTGCGTATGACCACCTAAACATTTCGTCAGCAAATCGTCTCTCGATAAATCTTCGTATATAGGAAGAATTTCTTTTTGCACGTCGAGGTGTAATGGAGCGGGGTGCGGTTCAGGCTGTGTTCCAAGTGCTTTAGCTTGCTGCCACTTGCATCAGCTGTCTTCTCCCTCTGGAAGTTGTCGTGTTGTGGATTGTGATCTGCGCATATCATGTGGTGAAAAGTTGCCATTATAGCCTTTGTAATGTCAGCTACTTGGGCAGTCCAGTAGGTGCTGCCCCCGATACATGATCGATGTAAACAAACGCGACACACGACTGATGTAAACCCGAAAATCGTTAGTTCGGCTCGAGCCGCGTGCCTGCGAGCACGGCACCACGCACATTTATCCTTGGTACAATAAAACCTTATAGTTTGATGATATACTGTGTTTCATTCATTACAGCCTTCTTCATGTCTTTGACGCTTTCTATATTTCTTCGAATCGCTAAGCCATAATACGTGCTGAGCTTTTTCACCAAAGCCTCTGTCAACTTTCCTTTTCCGCCCAGTTTTTTAGTTTTCCTAATGTTTCGGAGCCGAGTTCCCATCCTTTTCTGAACATGGCCTATGCATTCACTTTTGACAACTGTCAGTTCATCACCGTAGGGATTCAAATTAACGATTGCTGTGAACTTATTCGAATCTCCATCACCGATATAATTGCCGTATTTTACACCATGCAGTTCCTCCGATCTCAAGAACATCATTTTCACAGATTCCACCTCCATGCTTCCCGCGGAGCCTTCATGTGTTTTCATGCAATTTTCTCCGTCATGATCGTCTTTTCATGCTAGATATTCTGCTGAATTTTTCGGTTTGTCTTTCCAATAAATACATGATTGGCAGTAAGAACTTCGTACATCCAGATCGATGACTTTTCCGGAGTAATATCCGATGAGAGTTGTAACACCAAAAAGTTATTTGAATCCTCGGTTTTTCCACGTTCCATCACCAGATATTTTCAAATTCAGAATAAGTCTCTCGCGTTTCTCGTTCTCTTTCTTTTCTTCTTCAACAGCTTTCTTACAGCAGAATTCATACACTTTTCTCGCAGCGGCGCGGATGTGAGTGCACATTCCGTTGTAAGTTTCTTCAGCTATACCACTGCCGATGTCCATGTAATTACAAAATAAATTCAGTCCTTGTCTGCCAACACCTAAGAGCCGCATGACAAATACAATCCTACGATTTATCTCAAATCCAGTGTTGAGTAAAGGTCCTGAATTGATTTGTTTCGATCCACAGTGGCAATTGACAACAAACTTGAAACCAAGGCCACGTTTTCCAGCTTCTTGAAATTTCACTTTCTGTTTACAATCTCGACAAATAAGAATTTCCGATAAACCAGTGAATACTGTGAAAAATTCGATGAGCCTATAACAATATATAGGATTCACAATCACATTCTCACTCGTAGCAGTCGAAATCTTTTTTGCGCTCGCACTTCCATCATCTTCACTGACACTCGACTCACTCCTGGTGTGTTGATTTCCATAAAAAGATCTCTTACGTGATCTACCACGTCGTTCGTTAAACTCACGAGAACCTTTCGGATACCCTGACATTTTGACAACACTCGGTAGGAAAGCCGGAGCTGAACTAGCCAAACTCGACGCTCTGTCGAAATATCGTAAACGTTCTACCCCAGGTCAAACAAGAACATCTGCCGAAATCCCCCTCTCTCTATTATTTCGTAGTACAGCGGTAACGTACTACGTAGGCAGGTAACCGAAAAAGGGTCCCTGAGCGACCGCTCCGTTCTAACTACCGCGCGCTTCGGCGCCGAACCGACGGGCGGTCACCTAAGTGCTCATAGCATCGGTACTAATGCGATTTTTTTTTCAAATTTTGACCACATATTCTTGAGTAGTTATACTAACAATTTATGCAATAAAAAAGACGATTTTTTGATCGGTTTAAAACTGGTTTCCCCCCCTTAATACGGCTCATATTTTGTGATTTTTATCCCATTGGGAAGTGTTAAATATTCTCTATTCCCTAAACCTTCGGTTTGAACGGCAATATATGTGAAAGCATTCGTGAATTTATTATTTTCGATAAATATTTTCTTAAATATAAGTTAAAAAAAACACATTACAATAAATCAGCGTGACAATGTGAATTTTACAAAGTTTTCACTAAATATTTTTATTAATTTCACAGTAAGACGTAGATATGGCTTTTCGAAATACTGTTTCGGAGAAAGAAAAGCTTCAATGGCTACTGAAAAATTTGCAAGAGAAACTCGAGATAGAAAAAAAATGCTCGAGCTGCAGCCGAGGCATATAAACGAGCTCAAGTCGAAGCTTGGCGGGTACGAGAGCTATTGGCGAGCATCGATGAATCGACATCGGATGGTAATAGAGGGTCATGTGGGTATACATACTATTGTCATTTATTTGTATCGTACAGTAGAACCTCGATTATGCGGGAGAAGCAAGATCGGGTTATCCACGGGTAATTAGTTAATTAGTTTCGTCCTTTCTCTGTATGTATAGATCGTAGACGTGCCGGAGGTCGTAGCCGTGCTGCTTGGGGCCAGAATAGAGGTGGTTATGACAGTGGACAACAAAAACACGGAGGCTATTACTAGACTACAGATTACAAAGTAAAAAATAATTTTGTGAAATTAGAATACAAAGTTTCGTAAATATAATGTTGTCAAATAAGGGACAAACTCTTTTGTTCAGGTTTGAATGAACAAACCTGTCAATTTATTTCCCGTGTCGTTAACAATTTTAGTTTGTATTTTTAGTTTGTTCAACTAGCGCCAGTTCGAGAGGGGAAAAAGATGGCGGGCAGGACAATCGGAGTGGAAAAGAGCTCCCGGAATAAGTGAAAAGAAAAATGGAAAAAGTGAAGATGAAAGAGTCAGCAGTGAGGAACAGGTTAAGGGAGGAAAGATGAGCGAAGTGAAAGAATGGGAAGTATTGGAAAGTATGAGAGAAGAGGTGGAGAAGAGTGGAAAAGAACGGCAAGGCCTGGAGGTTATGTGGAAAGAGCATGGCGAGGGGAAAGATAGCAAGAGGAGAAGAGGGCAAGAAGAAGGAAAGATCGAGATGACAGTGGCCGATAAGTTGAAGAAAGTGTGGCATGGAGGGCAGAAAAGATGACAATAAGGCGAGAGAACCCGAGTCGGGACGAACAGAGGAATGGCGTCAAGGGGAAAGTGAAGAGATGGAAGGAGGGAAGAAAAGATGACAATAAGGTGAAGAAAGTGTGAGATGGAGGGCAGCAGCAGAGCCGGACGAGTCGGGCCGAAGGAAGCCGAGAGGACCCGAGAGCGGCCGGGCAGCAGTAGAGTCGGCCGAAGGGAGACGAGAGTGCGCGAGAGACCCCGAGTCGGGACGAACAGAGGAACGGCGTCAAGGGGAAAGCGAAGAGAAGGAAGGAGTGAGGAAAAGATGACGACAGACGAAAGTCCCCGAGTCGGAACGTATAACGGATCGGCGTCGAGGGGAAGGCGGAATCTGAGGAAGCATGGACAGCGAGGAAGGTTAAAAAGTGCGTGGAAGTCCGCGAGTGTGGAAAAGGAAGGTGAAGAAAGGAAAGAGAGGAAGAAGAAATAGAGCAAGGAACAAGAAATCGATGAGTGGTAATGAAACAGAAGAGTGGAATGAAAGAGATGAGTGACGAAGAAACAGATGAGTGAAGAAGAAGCAGAGGAGTGAAAGAGCGAGAGGCAGTGAGACGAATGGTCGGTTGCGGGTGATCAATGATCGAAGGCGAGATGATATATATTTGTAGGTTTATTGGTCGCAGCGAATTGATTGTTAAGAGCAACGGAGAGTGTACCGGTTGGAAGCTCGAGCTGGACTGATGTGAAGCGGGCGTGAAGCCGAGGGCCTGACGCGCGCTTCACAAAGGGAACAAAGTCGCGACAGAGTGTCGCGACGCTCGCGATAAGGGCCTTCTCACGGCTCCAGATAACCCGGGAGGGCTTCTGCGTATTAAAACGCAGCGGAAAAATAATACCGCTGCGTAGAAGAAAAGTAATACCGGTGCGAAAGAGGCTGGAGCCGTTACACTCCCCCTCCAGAGAAAACGATGCCCCCGCATCGGATGTTAAACAGAATTTACATTTAATGACTGTTGTTAAGTGTGATTCTATATAAATGGAAAGTTTTGGGGTTTTTTTTCTTTTTGTTTTTAAATATTTTCATTTTTGTGTAGATGTGTTTTTGTGTTTTCTTTCTTGGTTTCATTTCGTTGGTTCTCGGTCGGTCCTTTTTGTTGTCGTCTGAATTTGGTTTTATTTAAATTATTTTCCCTTGGTTTGGCATTCGTTTCGGCACTCTCTCGTCGCTGAATATATTTGCGGTGATAAATATTGGCATCTATGCTGATCTGTAACAATCTAAAAAAACTGTTATTTGTTCGTGTTAGTAGGGATGGTTTAGATACGTTCGATGGGATTAAATTTGGTGTTAAAATAGTAAGAAAATTTTGTCCTGTTTTATTTGTTGACGGGGTCTAATTATTGTTTCCCGAAATGTTTTGTTGTTTTTCACGTATCTATTTCCTAAAGTTTGTATTATCCTTAGGGGTTATTGTCCTTTGAATAAACATCTTTTGTTATGTTAGATTTTCCAATTCAATAGTTTGTTGCCTGCAACATTCTAAATGTCTAATTAGTGGTGGTTAGTGGGTTGGGCGTGTTATTTGGAATGGAAGATTCGACTCTGGAAATAGGTAAAATTATTAACACATATATATTAATAATGAAGCATAGTATAAATATATTGGCCAAAAAGTAGACAATGAATTACCTGAGAAAGAGAAATTAAACAAAATAAAATGCTGTTGTTCCCATAGGAGTTATTGAGTGTATATAAAAGATAACTTTTTCGCTTTTTTTATAAATGCAGTACGCGTCGCGGAGCACGTCACAGCGCAGTCAGACATTGTATAAAAACATCTGTTTTTTTTAGGTTGTCATTGTCTCAATCTTATTCTTTTTTTTTTCTCGCCCGTTTTTCTCATTTTACGGTTTATAAAGTAAATTTCATATTTGAATGTATTGATGTATGATCGATTAAATCAGAGTAAATATATATATATATATATAAGTTAAATTTATGAATAAGTATATGGGAGTTATCTGTATATTTACGTAGTCATGATTTGTTTACGATGATGTAGTCCATTACTGTGGTCTATAATATTGTGTATTGGTTCGAGAAAGGAAAAAAAAACTTGCTATTTTGTTTGGTTCTATTAAATGTCTTGGTGGCTTGTTTTTCGTCTACATTTTGTCTTCTAAATTTTTTCTGTGTAGCTGTTTTTTTTCGTTTTTTTTTTTAGTATTTTCTAATGTGAAAAAGTGTTAATTGTATTCACGTGTAGGTTTTCATTTACCTTATATCTAGTTTTAAGTTAAACGCTAATAAATTCCTAAATGCTGAATAATTTCCTATTTTTGGTTTTTTTTTCGATGATCGGGATTTTTTTTTTTTTTTAATCGACAATGCATATTACGCGCATTCAGGCGATATTCTGGAATTTGATGTTAATTTCGATGAAAGATTACTGATCATTTCTAATAAAACTTTGTTGTGCGGTGTTGGTGTCATTGATTCATAGGCGTTAGCTGTCGGTCTATCGATTTGGAAGATACAATGGATTATAGGTGGTGACCTGAAGTTCGGTAGCACTCATGATTGTGCAGAACGTTGCGCGGAATTGTTTGTTCGTCCAACGTATATCGGTAGCACATATTCAACAAAGTCGAAAGGCGATGGTAAATTTCCAAGTTCTGAGGCGTTTCTGAAAATCGGTGGTGATCGGAAGTTCGGTGGTACTGTGTTTATTTTTCTCCGATGTGCTTGTTTCTCGATGCCAAGGTAGAGCGATTTTTCGCGAATCTAATGCTATTGGTGGTGATAGTGTTTCATTTGCTTTATCGCTATTTACTGATTGATTTTCGAGTTTCGCGGCCTCCTTATATTCTCGTGACATTTCGGCATTCAATTGTACTGATGATTGTACGGAGTTTTCTGAATTCGATATTTTTTCGTCACGAGTTGGCAGTGAGTTATCAAGTTGTACTGATATTTGTGCGGCTTTCGGAGGGTTATCCTTTTCTTGCGTAGTTGTTGAAGGTGACCTAAAGGTTGGTTTCACGGGTGGTTTACCACTATTTTCGTCACCAGACGATTCTCCGATGTTCGTCGGCAACGGTTTGAATCCTTGTTTGTTGAAATTTACGTTTTCGGATTCTGTTTCGTATTCCATTTCATTTTCCTTATTTTTTGCCTTACAGTTGTCGTGTTTTCGAGTTTCTATGCGATTGCCATCGATATTTTCGATGACGGTACCATCAGCTTCACCGTATAAGTTGCCGGAATTTCCACCTAGGTTGCTTTCCACTCTGTTTCCGTCGTTGTATTCGCTTTTGTCACCGTATAAGTAGCCGGCTTTCCCGTCAGGGCTGACTTTTTCACGAATCTCGTTTTTATTTAGCTGCGATAAGCTTTTCTTTTTATTTGGCTTCATTGGGCTCTTTTCTATTTGTTGCCTCGTTGGGCTGTGTTCCTTTTGTTGCTTCGTTGGCCTTTTTTCTTCTTGTTGCCTACGTCGTTTGCATGCTTCGTTTATTTCTCCATCTTCGTCTTCAGATGAGTCCGCTATACATTTTTCGATCGGTATCCGTTGTAGTTTGATTCTGCGTATTCCTTTTAATATTTGCCTGGTCGGTTTCCGTGTAGGTCCTTTTATGAGTTCAGCTTCGTTTTCCGATGTTTCTGTTTGCGGTGTTTCGTTGTCCATGGATGAATCAATTTTTATAGGTACACTCTCCGTTATTTGTTTTGATTCTGTCTTTTTCGGTAATTGGTTTGTTTCTTCTTGTGGTTGCTTTGTTTGTTTAGGGGGAACTTGTTTAGATTTTTCGGCGCTTGCGTCGTGCACTGTTGAGACTTAATTATTGTTGCGAAGTCTCGTGGAGCACTTTGCTTCTTTTTGCTTAAGTAGGCGTTGAAAAATTTGTTCGATCTGTGCTATATCGAGGCTCGACTGTTGATCGGATATTTGGCAATTTCGCGAATCGCTGAGACTGCTATCTCGTGATCTGTTTTGATAGTTTCGATCATGTGAACTGTCTTGGTACTTTCGAGTGTGCGAGTTGTCGCGATAATTTCGGTCGCGCGCGTTGTCACGATATTTTCGGTCGTTTTGACAATTGCGATCTCGCGAATCGTCTCGTTGCGAGTTGTTCTGATTGTCACGTGGATTGTTATGATTATGGCGCGAATTGTTTTGGTAGTTACAATCTCGTGAATATCGATTGCGATAGTCGCATTTGTCGTGTGAGTCCCTGTCACTATAGTCGATTTGATCGCGAACATTCCTGTCGCGATTTTGATTGTTACTGGATCGCGAATGAATGTTTTCGCGCATCCTGTTTACTGAGTAGTGATCTGCTATTAATTGAGTTGGATTCTCGAAGCGTTTTCACAAAACTTCTGTCCATGTTGCTCGTTGGACTGTGCGGAACGAATTTTTGCTTTAATGGGACTATTTTCCCTAGCTTCGAATTTTTCGCGGCTTCGCATCTGTTGAAGCGTTTGCCTACGCGCAAGTTCGTTTTCTATATGTATTGCTTCATTAATTGCATCGTCGAATGTTGTAAACTTTTTTAACAGGAGCAAGTTTGCTACCTGGTCACAAAGTCCACGACTAAAGATTTAATTACTGTTTGGCTTATCTCTTGCAATCTGTTTTTCAGGTACGGTTGTGTTTCTTGATCCGTGTATACTTCTTTGAGGTGTTCTTCGATTCTTTTCGCGATTTTCCGCGTACGCATTGCGTAGTCTCTAACTGTCTCGTTGTAATTTTGTACGTTAGATGTTAATTCTAATTCTAAATCGGATAATTCTACAGGTTTTTCAAAAGCATTTCTGAGATCTCTCAGGAGAGATTCGAGTGTAAGATGCGTTTTCAAGTTTGCTATATCTGCTGCAAATCCGGATAGTTTTAGATTAATTATGGTTAAAAATAGCGATTGGTCAATTTCCGGAACCATCTCTGCTACCTTTCTACAAGTGCGTAGAAAGTCGCGAACTGGAATATTTTCACCATTAAACGATGGTATTGCGTTGCAAACATCGCGAAACACAATAATATTGGTCGCCATTGTTGATGATATATTGTGTGATTATTTATTATGTTTGAGCAATTTTTTAGAATTGTGTACTAATTGTCAGTTTGAATTTTGTATTATAATTTTTTTTGTGTTAATGCATGTGCTAAAATATTTGATCGAATATGTGAAAAAAAAAGAATGGATTGAAATCGAAACTGAAGTTATATGATATTCACAGAAGAAAAAAAAAACAAAATACTCGTAAAGGCCAAGTGACAAATAAATTCGAAGTTATCTATGAAAAATTTAATTAAATGATGAGAAGAAAAGAAAAGATTTTGTTAATGTTGAAAAGGTTTGAAAATTTATTGAGTTGAAAAAAGGTTATTAATTATTGTTTGTAAATATGGTTTATAAATATTTGCAATACTCAAAAATTGTCGTGTTTTTTTTCTTTTTTGTATCCATATAATTTTTCGATTTTTTGTTATACTTTTTATTTTAGTATTTTTATAAATGCTGTATAAAATTTTTTATTCGCTGCCATCTACGCGAGGCGCGTGTACTTTGTGTTGAAGTGAAGTAAAAGGCAAAAATGCAATTACGGTGTTCTTGAGAAATAGGGAAATTCTACCTATACCGTGAAATGCCATGAAATACGGTGGTCGTACGTCGCGACATACACTACGAGTACGTAACAGGGTTGTTGCGATACGTTTTCGTGGGTCGGCGCTCATATTTCACGTAATTGATAAAAATCCAAAATAAGTAATAATAATTGGCTCAATATATGTTACACACGGTCTAATAATAATAACAAAAATAATTTAATTAATTGGTTGGTACTTACCTGTACGATGACGATAAATAATAATTTTATTCAACTTTGCTAGGTTTTGGTTGGATTTTTTTTTTATTCGGCCTTTCCTGTCTTGTGCTATCCTTCCTTCCTTTCTTCGATTTATGTAGTTATGAAACTTCCTTCTGGGTTTTTATTGAATAAATGCTGCATAGGTGTTGGTGCTGAATATTGTTGATTTTGTTGATTGCGTTAATTGATGATTTGCTATTTCTCAATTGCGTTTTTTTTCTCTCTATGACGTGTTATTTTTATTTTATTTATTTTTTACTGTTGTGTTGTGCGAAGGAGGCTCATGCACGATTAATCGGATTGTGTTTTTTTTTTTTTTTCACTGTGGTTCACGTTTTTGTCACTGTTTCCGCTGTTTTTTTTTTTTTTTTGAGTGTGTTGTTTACTGTGTTTTTTTTTCACTGTATGTCACTGTTCGTTTGTCCACTATAATAGTATCGTGCGAGCTGGGCTCGAGCACAGGTGTTGGTTTTTTTTTTGACTGTGTCATTTCATTTCATTTTCTTTTGTGTATCACAATTGTCCACTGTATTGTTTTTTTTTTGTAGTTCACTTTATTTTATTTTTTCCACTGCGTAGTGTCGTGCGAGCTACGCTCGAGCATGATCGGGGAGATGGTACTTTTTTTTTGCTTTTTCGTGTTTTTTTTTTGTGTGCACTGTTTCGCTGGTCGATGCACTGTATATTTTTTTTCGTGAAAAAATTTCGTGTGAGCGTGTTTGTGTGGTACGACCACTTCTGACACCATGAGACGAATGGTCGGTTGCGGGTGATCAATGATCGAAGGCGAGATGATATATATTTGTAGGTTTATTAGTCGCAGCGAATTGATTGTTAAGTGCAACGGAGAGTGTACCGGTTGGAAGCTCGAGCTGGACTGATGTGAAGCGGGCGTGAAGCCGAGGGCCTGAAGCCGAGGGCCTGACGCGCGCTTCACAAAGGGAACAAAGTCGCGACAGAGTGTCGCGACGCTCGCGATAAGAGCCTTCTCACGGCTCTAAGCCGTGCGGTCGGATACAGATAACCCGGGAGGGCTTCTGCGTATTAAAACACAGCGGAAAAATAATACCGCTGCGTAGAAGAAAAGTAATACCGGTGCGAAAGAGGCTGGAGCCGTTACAGCAGTGAGGAAAAAAAGAAGGAAGGAATTGAAGGAGAAGCAGTTGAAGAGAGTGAGGAGAGGTGAAGGGAGAGAGAAGAAGAGGTGACACCCCCTCCCCATACCCCGAGTAGAAGATCGAGAGTCAAGGAGGAAGTGATGAACGAAGGAAGAAAGAGACGCAGAACGAGAAAGAGGAGTGAAGAAAGCGAAAGAGAAGAGGAAGACCGAAGAGGAGAGGAAGAGAAGAGCGAAACGAAGAGCTACCAGCGTGACAGTCGAGACGGAACATAAACGAAAGAAAGCGAGACAAGGAGAGAGGGCGATGGTAGGAGAAAGCCGCGACAGTGGAACGACGACAAAAGGAAGAAGAAACAAGAATAGTGAGAACGGACGATGAAAGAGAACGAAAAGTGGATAATGGAATAAAAGAAAAACGTTTGTAATATATAGAGAGAAATTGAAGAGGGGCAGAAGCGTGAGGAGATGTAGACGAGTGGGAGAAAATACGTGTAAATGATCGTAAGAATGGAAAGAGAGAAGGGGGTATTGTAACAAGGAGATAACCTTGTCAAAAAAACTTGCAACCCTTAGGAGAGTCAATAAAGCCTTTCAATACAACTAGCGCCAGTTCGAAAAATTAACAAATAAAGAATTGAGCACGTTTGTGGACAATAAAGTGTTGTAAAAAGTACAAACTTTTTTTAGTGTATAGGAGATTTTTCGCACAACAAGATGTATTGACGGATGATCGGATGACAATATCCATTAAGAGAGAATCAGGATTATTACAAGATTTAAAAAAATGTGTGATATTTCGGGGCACAAAATAAAAGTCTTGCAGGAGATTTGTTGGCAAATTATGTATAAACTGTGTTCTATTGGTTCTTAGTTTCAACTGAATTATTTTTCTGCAAATTCATTGGTACCCATTTTTTTGTACATTCAGTAGATACTTTTTAACTCCGGACTAACTTCGTTTCCTATTTCTAAAATTGTTTACAGGCATTTTAAAAGCTAAATTACCTTTGATTTTCTTGCGTTTCATCGTCCTTTCATCCGGTTTGTTAATCAGATTAAGTTTGTACGTAAATGCAAATGTATTTTCCGAGTAAGTGCACCCTAAATTTCGCTACATTTATGAATTTGTCTAAACTTTGTTACGACAAATAAAAACGACTTTTCTTCTCCTCACTGTTATTGGTGTTTCGTGAATTATTCGCGTTCGGATGTGTCCAATTCCTTTCGATCACCGACGTTCGTCCCTATTCTAGGTTGACTTTATTAGGAACATATAAGCATATCTCTCTACAATATAAAACAATTCGGCCGCCACCGCCACCACCGCCGCCATCGCCGCCACCGTGTTCAAGTATGGCAACTATGGCATATGCAATAATAAATACAAAAGTAGTTGGAATAATATTGGTATGTTTATTATGTTCCAATAGAACTATGGGCCAAATTTGTGTAATACAGTGATAAAATCCTTATCATATGTACGCAATAACAGAAGTTTCTATAGCATTGAAAAAAAGAAAAGAGAAAACTGAAGTTTAAAATAGAATATATAATTCTTAAACAAAAATTGTCGTATGCGAATGTATGTGTAAAGTATCCTGAATTTAACTGGCCGAGTCGCTTTTTACATTTTTACATTTTTACATTTTTATTTTTTTCAATCACAGAATATTTATCTTTATCAAATTAAATATACATGCACTTTAACAATTTATTATACAAAATTAACAATAATCGATGTACTACAATCAGTGAATATGCCTATACAATTTAGCATGGCAAGACCATACCCCAAAAAAAGGTGCATATTCACTACTATTACTGTGACATAGTTATTTAGGAGAGGATGTTAACTACTCAAATCACAATATAAAATATCATTTAAAAAATTTACAAACATGCGTTGCGATGATAGTTATACTCTTCATCTAGTACGAGGGCGGGGGCCAGGGTAAGGCAGCACTCGAAATAATATAATGACTCGCGACTTTAAATGGAAAACAAAGAATATTTATTAATTTATGGAAAAATGAACGTTGAATTTAATTTTAATGAGAGACACTATTTGAGAGACGTCGAATTTTGTTAATAAACTGAACGGTATCGACTAGCTCATGGCATACAAAAAAAAGACGATTCTTTTCGGGGAGACGTTCAGGATTCAAGCAGGGTAATTTGGATAAATCGCGATGGGACCGCTGTGGCACGCGTGTCTCGATATAATGAAAAATCGGACCAATGAAAAACAATCGAAAACGTACATGTACGTTTATTATATTATATTATCACGCACTCTATCGCACACTTTAGATTACAATTACCAACGATTAATAAATCTTACCGGCAGGGAAAGAATATTACATGCTACCTGTAGAATGGGTTGCGCTGAAGTAACGAGCTCGTTCTCGCACCTCCGTTCCTCTCCTCCAATGACGTAGATTCACGGGACCACGTGATGAGAGCATTTGTAAGAGGAGCGAGCAACTACTTTGTTGACTTTCCGTTTCTCGCACTCCTCGGTGTCCTTGGTATCTTGCGGGGCTTGCACTCTGGCTCGCACATCGGATCATCACCGTTTTCTTCGCGGTGCTCTTTCGGGTTCGTTTGGAGATTGGCCTATCTTGCCCTCTGTCCTTTTGATCGAGGGGAGAAGGCCGTTTGGAGCACTTCACGTTCGCAAATACCCCGGAGGGGCCTCGAGGACCCTCGGATGACTCTCGGTGACACCAAAGGGACGTATGGTCCCTCCGTACGAAAGCCTTTTCTGTCCTTGATCCTGATGGTCTTCTCCTTGGGTTGATCACCCCGGCAGGATCTTTCAAACTTCGTAACGCTCGCTCGACTTCGCTGTGCTCTTGGCTACGATGAGGCGATAGAAGGGGGAGGCGGTCGGTGGAACGACGATATTTTGAATACGACGATTATTAAATGGAATCACAATATTATTTTAGTTGATTCGTTCGCAGTGGTCTTTCTGTATCGTTTGGAAATCGGCCTATCTTGCTCTCTGTCGTTTTGATCGAGTGGAGAAGGCCGTTCGGAGCACTCCACATTCGCAAATCCCTCGGAGGGGCTTCAATGATCGTCGGATGGCTCTCGGTGAAACCATAGGGACGATATGGTCCCTTCCTACGAAAGCCTCTTTCTTCCTTGTTTCTGACGGTCGTCTCCTCGGGTTGATCACCCCGGTCGGGACCTTGTAGACTTCGTAACACTCGCTCGACTTCGCCCTGCTCTTGACTAGATAGAGGGATAGAGGGGGAGGGCGGTCGGAGAAACGACAATATTTTTATTACGACGATTATTAAATGGAATTGTGATATTATTTCAGTTGTGCCACAGCAGCGTTCAATCAACTCTTTTTGTAGGAAATTATTTTTGTTACAACAAAATTTAAGTTTTGTCTCCGGGTAATGTAAATCACATATCGGTAATCGCAACCCATAAATTAATGAGCTTATGCATTACAATATCTCTAGTGAAAGATCTGTATTGCTAATTATCCATTTAAAAAATCCATCATTTCTTAACAATTTCAATATAAAATCTTATAATTAAATCACTGGCATAAGGTAGGATTGCTTAGTAAGTATAGGTTAAGCGATCTTAGAAATTCACATTTTTACATGTAGGTACGTGTTTTCTGCACTTTTAGGCAGGGCGCGCTTGTGCCGAGTTAAGAAAGGCCGAGATCGCAGGAGACGAGGAGACGGGGAATTAAAGACGACGGCTTTCTTGACTGCTCGATATTTATTCCTCTTTATTCTCGCCGCCTTAGTACAAGCTTCGGTACGACCGCGCACCAGGGCTTTCGCTCGCAAACTGAACTCGCAACGGCGAGAGATTCGAAATTCGGCTGTCCGACTTCTGGCTCGAGTCGCCGGCCGATCGGCTGTTTCGCTCGACTCTCCGCAGAGCCGTTGGCTGCTGGACAGCAGCTGACCGCCTGGCGACTTGTCGCGCGGTAAACGTAAACACTACGGTTCCTATATCGTCGCCACCCGCTCGGAGTCCGTCAGCGACGAAAAAAAAGGGGGAACGAGGGAGATCCCGCACGCTGTTGTCCTTCGTGCGAGGCGGCGCGAAGGACTGTACATTCCGGAGAGAGACGCTCCCGTGAATGCTCCAAACAGTACGTCTTTCTGATATTGGAACGGTAGGACAATGTAAATTCGGAAACTATATTGTATAAAAAAAATTGATTGCAATGTATGCCATTTTATCCCGGAGAATTACTTATGTTTATAAATTATCAGATGCTTCAGATATACGCCACAAAATGAAATGTTTTAACAATTCGCTTTGCCCGAACTTTTAATACTCCTTCTCGTCAATGTTATAATTAACGAGACGGAATTTACTTTTTGACGGTTAGTTTATGGTTCTACAACCATTTTTCTACATCGTTGTATTGTTACGTCCGGCGTAACGAATAAATTATCTTTATTATTTTTCCTCTCACTAATACGGGACTCAGAAAATAAAATAAAAAGAAAGGGGCAATATTGCCCCTTTCTTTTGAGCCTTGAGATTAGAAAGTCACACGACGGTAGAAGCGAAGTACCGCGCCCTTTTCCTCGAAATCACGAGAGAAAAGTTTTGCAACCCTGTTTTATAACGACTATTACAATAAAGGCGATCTAAAGGAGCCTCCAAACAAACAAAAAATGAAGATGAGGAAAAATAATATAGACAGATCCATAATTAAAAATATTCTGAATCCACGTCTTGAAAGATTAAAAGCAATTACGAAATAGATAATAATTTAAACAGCACAAATAAATAATTCCTGATTATTTTTGGTTTAGGATAAATAGGAATAAACAAACTATTTTTAGCAACTTTATTAGATTCAATAATAAGTTAATATTAAAGGTAACCAACACTCGTAGAATAAGTTTCAAAAGGAAATTTTAAGAACGTTTTCGAACAAATCATTTGAATTGCCAGGCGGCAAAATCGCCGGCGCGGCACCGCAGGGAGCCTTGCTCCCCTCAACCGATTCCCAATAGGAGAGTTAAATTTGGTTAAAAACCTAAGTAATCACTAATAATCATCGTATAATTTTTAATTGTTTATGAATTAGGGAAGTTAGTTGTTTAACACTAATTTTGTCGCAAAGGAGATCCGATGGATGCTCGTCCCATGTGGAGAGTTAAAACAAGGGATTAACAGTCCCTCGCTAGTAAAGAAAAGAGGAAACTAATGAGTACGAACGTGGGACCAGAATACTGTCGGAAATCAATGATTTAGTTTAAGAAAAGGACAATATATATATATATATATATATATATATATATATATATTGTGATGATACCTTTTCGCTTAGTCTCCCAAAAACTGGGTCGATCTGGGGAATATGGGGTGAAGGGAAGAGGGAAATAACGTTCCGAATTTTTGTGTAGGGAATTATAATATTATATTCTTTAATAGTGCGTCGTATGCAAAATAACAAGTAACAAAAAACGAGATCGAAGGTAATTCCCGCTTCAACGCCGGTACTATTGCGTTGAAGGGATCGTGGTATTACAAAAAAAATACTTTAATAATAATCGGGGAAAGAATAACGAAAAAGGGGGCTTAATAGCTGAAATCGGAGGTAACCAGCAAAGAAAAAGGGGGAACGGAAAAATCAAATAATAATCGTAATACTCAAAAGAAACCGAACTTAAAAGAACTTATAAAAAAAAACGATGTCTATCAAAATTATCGGAACGGCATGGGTCTGGGTCGGTCGCACGGAGAAGGGGGGGCTGGCCGGCGAAAAACTCTACACAAAAATCTCGATTGGGCTAAAATCAAAACTCAGAAAAAATAGGAAAACTCAAAAAAAAAAAAATGAAACTCGAAAATTAATGAAACTCAAAAAATTGTCAGTGGTTGTTTTTGGGCGCCAGCTACTTTCTCGGTGTAGCACCGTAACTCACAAAAAAAAGGGGAAGAAAATCGGCCAATTTGCGCGGCACGCGGCTAGCAAGGAACGGGGGGGGGGGAGGGGGATGAGACTTCTCAGGCCGTGGACCCTGTTCCAGGGCTTCTTGACATATTACCTCGGCACACACAAAAAAAGGGGCTTGCAAAAATTACAATTATAAATGTCGATAAATGTCTCGATAAATGTGTCTCGGGAACGGGGGAAAATTATTGATAACGCACGCCGGGAATGTCCGCGATTACCACCACTCACGCGCACGTGTTCGAATAGGGCAAAATGTCGGCGCACGTGGCGGCCGGTACTCGACGGTCAACGAAAATTACACAATTCAAAGAAAAATACGGCTTAATACTACAAAAAGGGCACGGGCAGATTTTTGGGGGACGTCTGGGGGATGGGGAAATATCGAAAGGGGTAGGCGGGCGGGGAAACTTGTTCAGTACTCACTCAACCTCTCACATTCACACGAGTACAATTTATCCAATATATTCCTCTCAATAAATTCCTCGATCGATCCTGGTCGTTATAAATCCGTGTACAATCCAAATCGTGTCCTTGGATATCGCTTATGGTCTTTATCTCTCCGGGAAGGAGTCAATTCGAAGTCTGGAATAGCCTGGACGTCGTACAATGGTTGTTCTAATCGCTTAATTCACTCGCTCTTATTACACACTCTGCTCTTTTTCACGCCTCGGCTCGAAGTGAAGACAGCCTCGCTGCTTCCGGCTTCTTCTCCGACCTTAGGGTCGGTCTTGCGAGTGAGCGTACGGTTGGCGAATTCCGATTGGTGGATTTCGGGACTGGCTGTCGGTGGGCGTCGGGATTGGCCGCGCGGCCGTGCGAATATTTCGTCGCGACGGAGGACTCGTCGCGACGTTCGGCGCGCGCATCCTCGTCATCGATTTGTCCATCGATCGACGAGCAGTTCTTGGCGTCGAGAGGTGGCGGTTCCAGGCGGCGCGTTGGCGAAGTGTCGCATCTGACAGCTCGCGTGCCGAATTTAGTGTTTGCCCGTGCGACACACCTCGTCGGTTTATACTCGGCAATTCGAGCCGAGAGGGTGTCGCCGGGTTCTTCAGTGTCGGTGGACGAGTCGGGAAGGATGCTCCGACTCGTCGGAATTTTTCCCGGGGCTGACGATGTCGGACTTACTTTTTTGGACGGTTGTGGCTTTACAGGTTAGTGCCAGAGAGGTCTGCCTGTGTTTCAATTTTTTGGCTGTCTAGGTTGTTCGGGGTCGATCAGGCTGCGCAGGGGGTGGATTTCCATTCAGGTTGGTTTTCGATGGCTATGATGGGTCTTCGGTGGCTGCGATGGGTGTTCGGTGGCTCTTCGGTGGGAGCGTCTGAAGGCTGACGAGGCCTTCGATGAGTGAGTATGAGGACTGACGGGGTGGTAGAGGATAAGGGTCAGTCGACGGAAGGGGTGAACAAATGTTAAAAGTCGTTGCTTAAATTGTAGGTCTAATTCTAGTTTATTCCCTAGGTGAGTGGTGGGACTCCGAGCCAGGCAGCGGAAGGGACTTGTGACGTGCCACGTCACAATATATATAAATATATATATGTATATTTAATCCAATAATTACTAGTGTTACGTCCTGTGAATTTTTCCATAAATATTTTAGACATTTACATCAGGGAATTGGTTGATTGAACAAATATTTGGAATTTGTTAAATTGCTAAAGTAAACATTGGAAAATTACCATTGTTTAATTTGTTGAATTTAAAGTATCGATAAATAAATAAAAAAAACCAAATGGAGAAATTATCCAATTTGGTAAAAATAATTAGCCTTCAGGTGCGACAGGTTGATGTACAGAGGTGACTGTACGAAGCAAGTCAGCCGTACGAGAGTCGGTAACCTAAGGCGCAAAAATGCAGATAAGGATATCGGCAGAGTGCTCCTCGCAGTTGTCGAACATAGGCCTGCTTGTACAGCGCGTGTCACGATGGGCACGATGCTAAGAGCGACCGTCGGGCATAATGAGTGCAGCACCTCCTGGACAGTGAATATCGATGAATGCTAGATCATCGTTATAGTCCAGGAGTATCATAGTTCAAATAATAAATAGAAAAATAAATAGAAAACAGGTTTAAGGGATGAATACACGGGATTGATAGCATTTTGGGAAACAATTGATAATAGATTCAGGAAATAAAATAGAGTCAAGAAATAAGGGAAGAAAATTAAGTCATATCGTCATGACAACATTCAACATAAAAGTTAATTAAAATATTAAGAAAGAGGAATAAATATAAAAACAATAAATAACCAATGAATAATCGAATAGCAAATAACGAGGGAAAATATAGAAAATTACGGAAACAAGAAAGAAATGTAAAACCATAAACGTCAAAATCCAGGAAAACAATTAGATAAATATTGAGATAACAATTTGTGTCAACAAATGTTAACTTCGGAATGAAAGGTCATACAACTTTCATTCAAATTTGTGTGTTTATAAAATCCGCGATAAAATTTAAGTAATAACAAATTAAGATGTCAAAATTGATGTGAACCTACGAAATAGGTAATAATTAATTAGAACAGCCAAAGAAAGAAATCAGGTGATGAGAGTGGGGAGACGAGGCGCAGGTGTGACAGCGGTGACGCGGGGGTGTCCGGCACAGAGGTTATTTATTCGCGCGCCCACCGCCCATTCGGCACTACTTCGCGACCGGGGCAACGACCTCAATCTTGTATTGTAACTTAAAGCCATTAACAAAAGAACCAGCGAATTATCGACTTGTAAATTTTTGGAATCAGTAATCAGTTTCATTCAGTTCAATAAATCATTCATATCTTTCCAAATCATTACGTCGAATTTGAGTATATTCCTCCTGAAAATCATTTAACCATCGAAATCATCAATCCACATCGTTGAAATCTGGGAAGGACGTTCATTTCTGGAGTCGATCATCATCATCACTCGATTCTGATTCGAGTATTCGGCATTTTGGAGGGACGTTATTTTCGGAAATCGATCGTCATCATTCGATTCTGATTCGAATATTCATCCAGATTGGGAAGGACGTTCAATTTCGATATCGTTATACTTCATTCATCAATCGAATCATTCGACCATTCATTCTGAGGTAAAACCATTTAAATCACATCGTAAGTTTGGAAAAATTACCATCTACATCTCGAAACATACATTTCTTCTGGTTATTTAATTGTCAATGTTTAATTATCAACGTTTGTTCATACTCCAGAAAGGTTAGAATATTTCTTTGGACAATATATATTCGTGTTGGTCAATTTTATTTCAGCTATATCAGTGCGCGTTAAAATATTAGGATAGGTCGGGAGAAAACAGTGAGTGAGTGTGATAGCGCATCGTCGCGAGGCGTGCGTCGAGGGTGACGCGCGAGAGAGTGAGATAGCCGCATATCGTGTTCCATCCTATAGAAAGAGTTAGCATCCAGCATTTTCTTGTCCAGTTTAAAATCGTCACTTAAAATCTAGTAAATTCCAAATTTTAACCGCGAATAAAATTTCCTCAACATCAAATATATACACTCTAGGCCCTATCCCGAATTATTTTCCGAAAGGTTAGGTTCAAAACAGGGCCAAAACCTCGATAAAGCGTCATCTCCGAATAACGTGTAAAGGGAGGGTGTAAATTCTCCTTGACCGAGATGGAGTGAAAATTGCTGATCGGGACGTAACACTAGATTAACAAAAGGAGTGATTCCTGAAATGAATCGACACGTGTAGACTACTCTCATTTAGAAACACTCGCACCTTCTTAAAGGCATTCACCAAAATATGTAGGAAGAAATTCATGTTAGGAAATCCCATCTCTCTGTCCACGCCATAAAAAAACCGCGGCTCAACACCGCATCGTCAAAGGGACAACGCGGACGGCGTTTGGCGAGAAGCACGAAAGCCGCGACTTTCGGTGGAACAACGCTAGCGGCGACTTTTAATCACGGCATGCATAATAACGTTCAATGCCGGTCCCGAATTAAAAAAGAAGTCTCAGGACATAAATTCCTAGCCAAACGGGCTTACGATAGGCCTTGAACGCGACTCCCTTCACTTAGGGAAATGATAAGTCAAACATCGAGACCTTCACCATTTCCCCGAATACCTAAAGTTAAGCACCGATCGACGAATCAGAAAACCCGTCTCTCCATACATCACCCCCTTTTTCTTTATCCACGCACTTCCCTTCCGATATAGCAACTATTTTTAATGACATTTCGAGGAAAAGCACACATGATCAGGGGATTACTCCCACTTATTTTAACCTAGAAAAGGGGTATAAAAAGCCTAAAAATCCTGTACTCAGGGCCCAGTTACCATCATCCGATCGACGAAGTTAACGTCGTTCGTTCGGCCAGTTACCATCATCCGATCGACGCAGTTGTCGTCATTCGTTCGCCCGTTTACGTTTTTCGTTTAACAAAGTTGTCTTTGTTCGATCGCCCATCATTTTTTTATTTCGATCACCGAAGCTATTGTTCATTCTATTGTCCGACTACGATTATTATTTGCAACCAGTGTTCATTTAATTTCATCATTCATCGATAACCATTGTCGAATAGTTACCAGCTGAGCAATACTTTTATTAATTTACCGAAAGCTAAGGAAACAACATTTTTTTGTCCGAACCCCGGGTTCGAGAATCATTGTTTGATTTATTTTGTACCTTTTGCGTGAATTATTTAATTCGAAATAAAACTAATTTCTACCAACGAAATCATCGAAAGTTCTACGAATTATTCCAATATCGACGAAAACCAGCAGTGAAAAACGTAAGCGACATACATTTTATTTTACTCATTATAATCTTTTCTTCTCTACGTTTATCGGGTCCTTTTCAGTGCATGAATTTATTAATTTGTCCTTTCCTAACCCATTCGTCAGTTTTCCTGGAGTAAACCCACCGTCAAACAGACTTTCAATTACCTTTTAAGTCGAAGTGAACAGTTTTGTTACTTTAAATTCTCCGGAAATCGTAAATTCGAATAGGGAGGGATTAGGAATTCAGAAAACACCGTACGACCTTAGAAACGACAGGCATTCCTAGGGCCCTATCCCAAGTAATTTTCCGCAAGGTTAGGCTCAAAAATGGGCAGTTGTTACCGTGATTAATACCGGGCGTGGTAAAGATCGATTCTCATCGTTCTGACCAGAGAGTGTTAATGGAATCGGGGCAACAGTTGCGTAAAAACTTAGCGAAATAAAATCATCGACAGTTTTCACGTAACAGAATTTTTGGGGGCTCGTCCGGGATCAAAAGAATGTTTGCCAGAGAAGGAAAAACCAATCATTAGTATTCAAGCATTGGAAAATTATTAATTTTTCTCGATAAATAAAACTTTTGTTTATGGATAAAATTAGAGTAGAAGAACAAAGAAACCAGAGACAAAATAACCGTGTCAAGAAACATTCACAAACCCGGAAAACCAACGCGGGAATTTAAATTAAATATTTGTTTAAACCCATTAATTACGAAATAAAATGTTTACACCCGAAGTATATTCCCGATAACGATCCGCGAAGGCTATTCTATCTACACAAACTCGAAGAATACACGTACAGAAAACACTTCACTTTTGTCAAATTGATTTAAAATATTTTCTTACTCTATTCATACGGACACATCTGAGGTTGAAGCATATTGATAAAAAGGAAATAGAATAATCACCATACACTACACATTTTACCCTTTCTCAAATTGATCTGGGGGCCAGAAGGGCGGCAATTTGAAGAAATTAACCTTTATATTATCGTATCGTGCGGATGTTCACAGCATACTATACTGATAATAGAAGGAAAAACGCATGCACACTAGGAAAAGCCTACACATTTTACCCTTTCTCAAATTGATCTGGGGACCAGAAGGGCGGCAATTTGAAGAAATTAACCTTTATATTTTCGTATCGTGCGGTTGTTCACAGCATACTGTACTGATAATAGAAGGAAAAATGCACACACACTAAGAAAAGAACAGACATTTTACCCTTTTTCAAATTGATCTGGGGACCAGAAGGGCAACAATTTGAAAAAAAAATTAACCTTTATATTATTGTATCGTGCGGTTGTTCACAGCATACTATATTGATAAAACAAGGAAGGTATAGACCACTTACAGACGCGAACTCAACTACCATACAAAATCTAAGAAACGAACACATAACAGATACATTATTCGATGGGTCGAGGCGGATGGAAAAAAATAATACAAGACCTTCGCGCTCAAGGAATTAAAGAACAATTTCCGAACGGTGAAACTTATACTCCACCCACAAACAAGTTGATTCAGTCAGAACTTTTTGTCGCTACGGACAAAAAGGGGTTCTTTTTCGAGTTAAGGAAGAAACCAATATTAGCAAGTGAAATTACCGAAAATAGTAAAATAAATGAGTGCGGGGACGACTTCTACATAATTGTCACTAAATTCGCCCTTCCGAAGGAACTACCCGTTCCTGAATCGTGGTTTTAAGTACAAAGAAATTCCGTAATTTAAATTAATAATTTTCCATGTGGATCACACAAGTATTAAACATCTTCAAGAGCATAATACAAATAAGTTACGTTTTCTTCGCGTTCCGAACGGGAATAACTAAACAAATTTGCGGAATAAAATATATCAACGTCACTCGGCGGAATCGCGTAAGTCGACGAATTAGACGGGGAATCGAGGCCATTTGATTTTAAGGAAACGAAACCCGAGTACAACGCGGTAGAGTCAATTAACAAAAAAAAAAGGACATAAATGAGTTCATCCGATAAAACCGCTAAGGGCGAACTCGAACCTCGGCCAACACGGGCAACGCGGTCAAATACCGTTGTCCCCGATGAGATAGTACATATCTATGTGAGTGAGAAGAAACGAACTAGAACAAACGAGGAAACACCTAGCGAGATAATTGACAGCACATTAGACACCGACGAGGAACAGGTACCCCCGTCGGAAGACCCCGCAAAGGAGCCGGGACAGTCAGAGATAACGAAAACCCCCGAGCGCAAGACAGCAAGGGAAAAAAACAGAGGCAGGAATAGAGGAAGACAGAGGAGGAAGAAACAGAGGAGGAGATAGAGATAGAAACAGAGGGAGAACTAGGGGAGGACGACGAGGAAAAATTACAAGAAGAGATAACCAGTTTAGAAAAAGGTATCAGGGGAATAGAACTCACGGAGGAGGTAGAAGGAAGCTCGAAAGCCTCTCGTACCTCTTCACCAGTAGTAGGAAATCCGGAATTTATCCCTACTCTTTCACGGATAAACGAAAGTCCCGTACTTTCTGAAACCCCATCATCTGTGGAAAACGCATTACAAAGTGATTCACCGAGACCCGACACGCCCACTACGCATACACTCGACGAGACTAACGACTCGGACAGCGAAAGCACAACAACGATAATAGAAGCCTTTTCCGAAAAGGATATCTCCAAATATATCTCATTTGACGCCAATACAACCCCCTTAAATCAAACAGGCGAGACATATTATACACCCGACGAAATTCCACTAGGTACCCAGAGACCCCTGACAGGACTTAAGGCTGCTAAACGCACTCTTTTTACAATAAACGGGACTCTACCAAAGGAAACTAACGCGAGCTGCAGTAAGTCAAACGAAAACAACGGGGACATAATAGAGACGCCGAAAAACCGACCCATTTCTAACACAGATACGCCTTTAAAGAAAGACTACAGAAACAGCGATTTACAAAAAACGATAACCGACGAAGAGGAACGAAGGAAAGAACGGGCCACGAGACGTGACAAAACACAAAAAAATATACAGGACGGTCTGAACCCACCACCCGTACAACCAATAAAAAACGAAATGGCGAACTCAACTTTGAGAGTGTCTCTTAAAGATGCATTAGCGGTCGTACCCACATACGATGGGACCACCACATCCTTGGGTATGTTTATTCAAGGGTGCGACGAAGCTCTCGCAATGCTGGACGCAGGTAGCGAGCCGCATTTGGTGAAAGCGGTACGAATAAAAATAATTGGGGAACCCCGGCGGTCCATCATGCAACAATCGTTCGGGACCATGAAAGCACTCCACGAATTTCTAAAATGCATTTACGCTCCCGCAAGAAACATTTATCAATTACAAGGAGAACTCGGATCAATTTATCAGAGGCCCGACGAAACGGTCGTCGCCTATTCAAATCGTATTCGCGATCTCGGGTATCAGATACTGGACGCTTATGAATCAGAAAATAACGCCCCAGCGGACGAGGCTTTTAGGAAAAAACCCAGCGATTGTCTGCCCCTTTGTTTCGTCCAAGGATTAAAAACTGAAATTGAACAACGCATGACCATGGACGGGACAATAGATGACATAGTGAAACGCGCGGTAAAAATCGAGAAACATGCGGGCTATTAGCCCGCACGGCTCCGTGAAGGTATTCGAGACTCCGCGGATCCTAAACAGTGCTGCCAATGTCCGGGTAATTACCCGATTTTTGGGAGTTTTAGGTGGCTACGGGTAATTATGCGGGTAATCGAAAGTTGCGGGGGAAAACCGGGTTTTTCAAGTTCATCTTCTTTTTCTTCACTTTATACTCAGCAAATTACGTTTACATTCAAATTTGCCGCGAATAAAATGTGGTTTTTCGTTCTTTGCAATTGGATTGAGCCATTAGCATACGAAACCCTATTATCGAATAATTTCTGCATTTCTTGAACCAATAGGTATCGCTTACAAGTATCTGCTAGTGAATCTGATATCTCAAGACGGCTTTACAATGAGCGACAGCAATGCGGACACTGTACGTTCGACCTATCAAGCTACGCTGTGTGCCGCGCCCATCGTTGCCATAGGCTCGTACAAACTTGTCGGCACGAGTAACTGGGTTGACGGTTGGCCACACCTCACCGACCAGTGTAACGAAAGTGTTATTAACCTATACGGATTCGCCTCGTGCGATCGGAAATGAATTTCATCGCATTTTGAGAAGAGAGCTTTGCTTGTTGCTCATCAAGTATAAGAAATACCCTAAATATGTAATAGAGCTTGTTCAAAGAAGATAAAATGGATATGTGGCTAATTGCAAAATCGTCAACAGGTTGTACGCAAGTAAGTTTTTTAACATGAAACATTCTGTCCACAATATATTTTCATCCGACCACGTGTAGTGACATTAACAAATTGTTTGTAAAACGACCGTTGTCGATTTTTGGCGTTTGATTTCGAAAGAATTAAAATTGTGTCCGACTTTTCTTTTCACGAGGAAAATTTGTTTATTTACTTAAACAATTGGTATGTTATTCTTTCATTCCTTGTGTCATGAGTGCTTGCCAGGTTGAACAGCATTAAAAGTTTTCATGTTCGTTTGAAAGTGTTATTGAAAGAGGATATGAAATTCCAATCAAATTTTCCTTTCAACTAGTTTGACTTATTAATCGTTAACAAAAATTTACTTTTATTAATTCATTGTATAAGGCAACGTTGCAGACCCTAGTGGCATAGAACATCGAACAGTACCAGAATCGGACAATTTTTCGAAAGATGAGCAGCAGCAGACATCAGAAGCTAATCCAGCAAAGATATCCGAGGAAGAATGTACAAACTGCACTCATCAATCGTCATCTGGCAGAAAAAGACGTATTCTGATGGATAATCGAGACGACGATCAAGAACCTTCAACAGCGCCGGAATCAAAGAAGAAAAAAAAAGCGACGAGCGAGACTAGTCAGGGCAAGGAAAACGAGAAACGAGCCAAAAACAAGTTTAACACTGTATGGCTTACGAACTCGGACTTCAAAGAATGGCTCATGAAGTCGCAAAAAGAAAAGGATGGCCATCAGTTAGCTTGTTGTAGCATGTGTGATAAGACTAACTCAGCTCATAAAAATGATCTCTATAGACATAGTAAAACGGACAAGCACATTTTGAATTCGAAGCAGATTTCTTTTTCACAAAAGCTGCCGGAAGTTTTCGTTTCTTCAACCTCCGATGCCGTTAGAAGAGCAGAACTGAAATTATCAGGTTTCATAGCTGCTAACAATCTACCGTTTATGCTTATGGATACACTGGGTCCACTCTGTTCAGATCTCTTCCCCGACTCGCAGATCGCAAAGAAGTTATCGATCAAAAGGACAAAAGCAACTACGATGGTAACGTCTGTACTAGGGGAAATGTTCAGAGGATCGCTATATGCAAAATTACGAGTGCCAGGATGTTTCTTTTCACTCATCTTAGATGAAACGACAGATACGTCTACAAAAAAACAATGTGCAATAACCGTGATATATTATGATGAAGAGAAATCGGCTATCTGCACTCAGTTGCTCGACATGAGAGAAATGGCAGCAGGTGATGCCACAAGCTTGTTCAATTGCCTGAAAGACTGCTTAACTTCGAGAGACATCCCTTTCTCGAACTTCGTTGGTTTTTCGTCAGATACGACGAGCAAAATGGTTGGCCAGCACCATTCGGTTTTTTCGCTACTGAAAGAAGAAATTCCTGACATCGTTTGCGTCAAGTGCTCGTGTCATTTAATACATTTAGCGGCATCAAAAGCCTGCATGAAGCTTCCAAGGAGTGTCGAAGATTTGTTGCGAAACTTAAGTTCGCATTTCAGTAAGAGTTGTTTGAGGCAAGAAGCATTGCGAGAGTTTCAAGTATTCCACGCCACGGAAATCCACAAAATCCTAAGTCCAGCAACAACACGTTGGCTTTCACTGCAGGCTTGCGTGGATAGAGTGCTTGAGCAATATATTCCCCTCAAAGAATATCTTCGAGAAACTGTCTTCACTGATCCATCGAAAACGACGGACGATATGTTACAAACTATGGAGAACAAGTTCACGAAGCTATACTTGGAATTCATGTCGTACGTGCTCAGCCTGTTGAACGATTTCAACACGATGTTTCAGGCTGAAAGCTCTCTGCTTCACAAAGTGCAACCGGAAACGGAAAAACTTTTGAAAATACTTTGCAGTAACTACATGACTGCACAAGCCGTCAAGACACAGGAAGTTCTGAAAGTGCAACATACAGATCCGAAAGAATGTTTGCCAATCGAGAAAATATATATCGGAATCCAAGCATCCGAGACCGTTGCGGAGTTGAGTGTCGACGATGCCGTGCCGAAAACTCATCTGCAAAGCTTCTGGGAGTCCTGTCAGAAGTTTTACATTGAGTTAGTAAGCCAAATCAAGAAGTACTTCAACTTTGAAGAGGATATATTTAATATCATCTCGGTTGTTGATCCCGAAATGGCGCAGAGCTTTGAAATCAAGAGTCTCCAGTCAGTTCTAAAACGCTTTCCGATTCTGCATGCTGTCGTTGATCCTCAAACACTCGATAATGAATGGAGGCAACATGCTTTTCTGGATCACAACAAGTTCGAGCTCGATGCCAGCAAACCGGCAGAGGAGTATTGGAACAAAATCTCTGAGTTGACAAATGCTGCAAGGGTACCGCTTTTCAAGAATCTAACTAAAGTCATGCGCCTCTTGTTAGTCTTGCCATTTTCTAACGTCAGCGTCGAACGTGTCTTCAGTACGTTGAAAAACTGCAAGACGGAGCACAGAAACTCGATGAAAGCCGAAACTCTCGTCAGCTGCTTACTGACGAAACAAGGCATTGAAAACGAAGGCGGTTGTGTGCAGTTCAATCCTACCAAAGAAATGCTGAAAGGAAACTACGGGATAAGTAAATAAAAACGATGTGACGATCCGAAACATTGAATAATGCATACAAATAAAAAAATTAAAATATATTACGTATGATTATATAAGACTGTTTATCATTAAAAATCTAACACGGCGTATAAAGTTGACGTATTGTTACAAATATCTTCCAAAGATGTAATCGTATATAGTATCGTATTGTGTGAAAGTTCATAAAGGAAATTATACGCATTAATGTGTTCCACGTTTTTTTCCCAATTCTAATGCCTTTTTTCGGATACGCATTTTATAGTGCAATTTTTTCAATAATTAAAGGATTAACTAGCGTGGGGATTCTTTGGGTTTTTTGAGTTTACGCGCGGGTAAGATCGGGTATTTTCCGAAAGGGTCCGAGGGACGGCGCTATTCCAATCTGGCAGCACTGATCCTAAAGACCCGCCGGGTGGAGCGAAGCGTAGTGTGAAAATAATAACCGGCGAGGAGGTAAAATGTCAGCTATGCAACAAAACGGGTCACGAAGCCGGAGCATGTCCTGAGAAAAAATTCACGAACGTTCAAGTAGCCAACGCAGCTGTCCCTTCAGACCCAGTCAAGAGTATCCCTACCTGTCAGGTGTGCAACCGAAAAGGTCATTCCGCCGACCGATGTTTCAAGCTATTCCACCCAACGGCAATAAGCCAGTTAATGACGCACCCATGATCACCGTGTGTCAAGTATGTAACAAACGGGGACACACTGCAGACAAATGCTTCCGTTTATTCCCTCCTTTGAAAAACAATGCAGCAAGTGCTGCACTTTTTTGTCAACTGTGTAAAAATCGGGGCCACGAAGCAGACAGCTGCCCGACTCGCGCTAACCCAGCTACATTGCAACCACAAAACCAGAAAAATAACGTACCGCAGGGGCTACAATTTCAACAAACCGCGAACATAAAATGTCAAATCTGTAAACGGGCGCGACACGGGGCGTACATATGCCTTTATCGACATAATCAGGCACAATGTACTAACGCTAAAGAAACCACGTACGCCGAGGCGCTCGGTACCGGCCCCAAACCAATAGGGAATTGTCATTATTGCCGACAACCCGGACATAAGGGAATGCCCGGCCAAACAGACGAACGATGCACGGTACGGAAACTCCTCCGGAAACGCAAGCGGTCTCTCGACCACGGGTGCGACGAGAGCGACCGCGCAATAAATGCATTCGATTCACACGATCTCTGCAGTAGCCACGAACCCATCAGAGTTGTAAAAATTCATGTCGTTAAATTACACAAAGAAAGTAGCGTCCCCACCGTAAAAGTAGAGAGCGACAATTTTACAACACCAATAATCTCGATTATACCACAAACCTCCATCGATTATAATCAGATCCTACAATTGAATGGAATTACCGCCGCTTCAATATACACAATCGGTCAAATAACAATTCGAGTCTTTGGGCGCCGAGACAATTTTCACGTGGTAAAAAACGATTTTCCTTCCTCCGAAGGAGGAATATTAGGATCAGAATATTTAGACGGAAATCGAGTAATAGTCGACTATGAAAAACGTCGTTTAAAAATGCAGGAGGTAAAAATTCCGTTTTCCAGTCAAGAAGCAATTATTATACGAGGGCAAACCACGAAACTTTGTTTTATTCGCGTAAAAAACTTACAGACAAGAGAGGGATACCTCCCACCGTTAAACGCGGGACCGGGAGTTACAATTGATACCGGACTGTTAAGGAATGATAACGGAAAGGCCTACGTGCACGTAACGAATAACAATTTACACACAATACAAGTACACGTACCAGTTTTGGAATTACTGAATAAAAAATCGAGAATATTAAAATCCCCGCGATAAAGCCAAAACAGGGGACAAGGGAAAAAACTAATAGTTGTAAACTAGAAACGGAGCTCACGGGGGAATCGGAACCCGCGAGACTCTCAGACAAAAAAATTAAGGAAACCAGGGGCGACGAGACAAAAATCGATATGCCCATAAAAGAAACAAAGAAACCTGGGGATCACGGACTTGGTTTTAAAGTTGTCAAATCAACGCAGGCAGGTAGCTCCAAAAATGGGATCGAGCTTCGCCGTGTGAGTAAAAGTTGCTCTAAGAATGAGGAAATAATGAAAACGGACAGAATTGAAACAAATAGGAAATCGGAATGGATTATGGTAATAAAAAAGGGGAAAACAAGTAAAACACAGGATGGAACTGAGGATTCTGATAAAGATTTCTGTGGGGATCAAGTCATAATAAAATCATCAGTAAATGACGTAAAATTTAATGGGGAACCAGAAAACTGCGCGAGAGTTGTAGAGAATAAATGTTCCAGTGAAATAATAATTAACGAGTCGCAAGGGGTCGGGGAAACAAAAAAGAATGATTTATTTAATAAACCAGATACCAATTGTACTAATTATCACGAAAACAAAGATTGTTGTTCGGGTAATGTAGATGTAAAACCTTCAAGGAATAATGAAAATTTTCAAGGGGAGCTAGAAAACTGTACGAGGAAAACAGAGAATAAGGGCTTTAGTAAAATCAACATTAATGATCCATGGGAAATCAAGAAAATAAAACCGGGTGACTCAAGTGTACAGAGTACCAAAATATTAAGCATTGAAGAAAACTTGCAGAAGGAATCAGGAATTAAGATCGAGGAAAACAAGATAAACCATTCAGGGATACAGTTGAACAACGGCAACACAGAGAAATTAAACAAATCCATTTCGATGGAATATAATGATTCAAACGACAGTATGGGAACACTATATAGAGAGCTTTTGGCATAAGGCAGAGTATACAATGACAAAAAAACGTTAGACAGGGAAAGCAAAAACAAGGAATTTACCGGGGACAATAGAAGTTATCTCGTCATAAACTCAGGCCTTTTTGAGAAACTCGGTGCACGAGGTGCAACGCGTAAAATACAACCCTTCGAGAGAGAGCCCTTGTTTCACTTTCTCGGGTTCGGCAGTGGAGGACCGACTCGAGCAAATAAAGGGGTTACTAAGGCTCGGCGAACTAAACGTAGAGGAAAAAAATAGCATTGAAAAACTGTTGCGAGAGAGCACCCATTTGTACCACCTACCGGGCGAGGCGCTCACACATACTACAATACTACAGCACCGTATACCCACAACGGACGATCTACCGATTAACAATCGAGGCTACCGATGACCGGAGTGCACGAAAGACGAGATAGAAAAGCAGGTAGAGGATATGCTCAAAAACGGAGTAATAATACCATCTACTTCGTCGTATAATTGCCCTGTATGGGTCGTACCGAAAAAGAATAGGTCAAAAGGAAATAAGAAATGGAGAGTAGTTTTTGATTATCGCTCTCTGAACGATAAAACTATTGCAGACGCATACCCCATTCCAAACATTACAGAAATCTTAGACCAATTAGGAGAAATATTAGCAGAACGCGGCGAGTTACCAATTCTCAAAAAAAAAAAAATCGATTACAAACAACCTTATCGCGTGCACGAATTAATCGACGGAAATACTTCATATATATATAAGAGAATAAATAATCACAAGGGTTTAAGTTATGAGTAACATAGCCAAGATCCACAACAATAGTTGAACCCGATAGTTGAACCCGATAGTTGAACACTTTCACCAATCAATACAGCAATCCAGAGACATCCCTGGATATCCTTCCAAGCATCATTGGAATGGGGAATAGAGTCGACGAATTAGACTATGCATTACCAAGAGCAGGTTTTGAAACGTTCGTTTAAGGGAGTATGAAATATTTTTTTTTTATTACCTCACAAACAAAAAAAATACGTAGAATAACCTAACTCACAAAAACTTTGGGGAAAATATTCATGAAAAGAAAAAAATAAATAAAAAAAAGATAAATTCGTCATAATAACTAAGGACATTTTTTTAACTATAAGAAAACATAAAAAAAAGAACAAAAGAATGATATATCGAGATGTACACATAAATCTAAAAAAAAGAGGACAAAAATAATAATCATTGCAAAGGGGTTATGAATAAACGAAGGATATACATATATGAAAATGAACTAACAAATTTGCCTCGACGAGATAATGATTGAAACTCACACCACCACTTTATGATTTACAGACGATGGTCCAGTATAAGTTAAGAGTCACTGCCGACATTTCCTACGGAAGACACGGCAGGGATCCATACTGGGAATTTACATTGAGAATCTACGTGCTTCCACAATGGAAGGACGTCCCGTCTTGCATCCTAAACGAATGGGTGTTGTTAATATCCGAACTAAACCAACTGGCGGTCATAGATGGAACTGAATACAGCCTACATGACGATATACTAGTACCCTTCGGCCGGCAGAGATATTTTATCTGAACTCAAGATGACATACGCGTCCATCAAGACGGAAGACAGAATCCCGGACGTTTTAACTTGAAACTCATGTAAACCTCGAGGCCTCGAACTCGACATCCCAATTCGATGACAACGATAATACCATCAACAACATACTACCCCTCCATAAGTATCATTAAGTAAAATAATAAGAATCACGAATTACTCGTATTCTATTTTTCATTACATATAAATATATATATAGATTTTCTTTACATATATAATAACTCAGGAACAGATTAAAGTTCGCATCAACTTAACATAAATAATCAGGAAGATCATCTCAAATTAAACGCAAAATTAAAGAAACAAAAAAAAGGACATGAAAATTCCATCAAAAAAAGAGGGAGGACCGCTCAGAAAATGAGACGATTATTCGGATTCTCCTAATAATCGTCTTAAAAGAGGGGGGGTGTTACGTCCAGCGTAACGAATAAATTTTCTTTATTTTGCTTCCTCATAGAGGAAGCTTTGTGATGGTGAAAAAAAAAAATTTCGAGATTTTAATGAAAACGTGTTCAGAATGTTCCAAAACATCGAAAAATCACATTTAGAAAAAATGTCCGGATGTATGTGTGTGTGTTCAAACCGCTATAACTCGAGAACGCCTCCACGAATCCGGCTGAAATTTTGCACATAGCTTGTGTGGTTAATAGTCAATGTTTCTGTAAAATTGTGTCCAAAAATTGTCAGTTGTTTTTTTTTGTACGCCATTTTTAATTTCTTCGAAAATGTCTGTACGCACTGTAGCGCTCGCAATTTTTTAGCTGTCGGGCTAAAAATGCGTACACAGATAGAATCTGATCACCCGAGGATCCCATTAAAATTTCAAGAAAATCGATCGAACCGTTTAAATTTTATGTCATTTTGAATTTTTTTAATTTCATGCAATTTTTTTTTTTTAAGACCCATTTTTATGGATCAAATATTCATCTATGAATAAAATAAGTGTCAGATTCGTGATCAGCGCGAAAAAATACACAGAATTACAGTCCCGGAGGGACAACTAACCAAAAAGTTTACCAGGCATTTTTATAGCCAAAATTGCAAAAATGAATGATTTTAGGTATTTTTAAACAACGCTTTCTTTGCTTTTCGATGGCATCGCGGGAAAACCCAGGTGCCTATCGTGATCTACAGCAAGACATACACAAGACGATAGATATGACGGAGTTGAAAAAGCTATATAAAGAGGTGTTACTTGGATTCCTTGGGTAAAAATTCACGAGCGCTCACTTCCATGTATTTTTTCGCGTCAAACGCAGATCCGACAAAGTGAAGCGTGACGATGGAGTATTTTATTCTCGCTGAATATGAATCGGTCAGCCGTTTTGCATAAAAGTCTAAAAAGACGTTGACGGTGAAAAAAGTTGAAAATTGAAATTTTCATAGCGCTTCCTCATAAAGTTGGAAATTGAAATTTTCATATCGCTTTCTCATAATGTTCCTTCATTCGCGAAGCTTCCTCTATGAGGAAGCCAAAAATACAGACAATGCTTCCTCATAGAAGAGGCTTCGCGAATGAAGGAACATTATGAGAAAGCGATATGAAAATTTCAATTTCCAACTTTATGAGGAAGCGCTATGAAAATTTCAATTTTTTTTTTTCCTCACACTAATACGGGACTCAGAAAATAAAATAAAAAGAAAGGGGCAAAATTCGGTCAGATAACCCGAAATAGTAGAATGCTAGATAAATGACTCGTTTCTGCCAAAGGATCAACTTGATGAACTCAGCCAGTATATTTAGTAGGCACGAGAGTCTGGTCAAGCTTGACCGTCAAAAATCTAACGGCATGGTCAAACAGATCTGGATAAATTGTGGAAAAGGAAGGCCGCCAAAAATGGTCTATGACCGATAGCGCTGCCCCTTTTTGGGACGAGTAAAAAGCCAACTCGCTTGAGATACCTCGTGACCGCGTCATGTACGAGTATCGACTAAACACTCATAGATCTCAAGGATCGTTAGATCTTCTGTACCATCGCCGGGGAACCATTTGGGGGCCCGCAGTGATCTGCCGCGGGGCCGGATCCCCACCTAAGCCAGTCGTTTCGACCGGTTACCTGCAGCTCTATGGAAGCCCTTAGGGTTTCCAGCTATCGATAATTCCGATTCACAGAGCCTAGCGCCTCAGGGCCTTGAGATTAGAAAGTCACGCCATGGTAGAAGCAAAGTACCGCGCCCTTTTCCTCGAAATCACGAGAGAGAAGTTTTGCAACCCTGTTTTATAACGACTATTACAATAAAGGCGATCTAAAGGAGCCTCCAAACAAAAAAAATGAAGATGAGGAAAAATAATATAGACAGATCCATAATTAAAAATATTCTGAATCCAGGTCTTGAAAGATTAAAAGCAATTACGAAATCGATAATAATTTAAACAGCACAAAGAAATAATTCCTGATTATTTTTGGTTTAGGATAAATAGGAATAAACAAACTATTTTTAGCAACTTTATTAGATTCAATAATAAGTTAATATCAAAGGTAACCAACACTCGTAGAATAAGTTTCAAAAGGAAATTTTAAGAACGTTTTCGAACAAATCATTTGAATTGCCAGGCGGCAAAATCGCCGGCGCGGCACCGCAGGGAGCCTCGCTCCCCTCAACCGATTCCCAATAGGAGAGTTAAATTTGGTTAAAAACCTAAGTAATCACTAATAATCATCTTAGGGTGAGCGTGGCCGAGTGGATCGGCGCGCGCTTCACACGCAGTAGGCCCGGGTTCGATTCCCGGCAAGCACCAAGAATTTTCTGTGGTGTTTTTATTTGCGTAAAAGTTGTTCGGAACCCACTATAATAGTAGGTCCAGAGGAAAGGACCAGCGCCTCGGTATGGGAAACCGAAAGACTGGGAAAAGTGTCGCGGGTTCGATTCCCGAGACTGAAGTCCCGCAGGTGAAAGAAAAAACGGACGGGGACGTAGCTCCGGAGATAGGACGTACGATCTACGACTATAACCGTATGTCCGGGACTACTGACACCTGGCGGGGCGCGACGAAGCTCCGGACACAAGAATCGAATCGGCGACAACGGATAAGGAAGGAGGAAAGAGAGAGAAGTGAAGGAGCCCGTAACCCTTAGGGGATCGGTGTAACACACAATACCCAATACCCACTAATAATCATCTTATAATTTTTAATTGTTTATGAATTAGGGAAATTAGTTGTTTAACACTAATTTTGTCGCAAAGGAGATCCGAAGGATGCTCGTCCCATGTGGAGAGTTAAAACAAGGGATTAACAGTCCCTCGCTAGTAAAGAAAACAGGAAACTAATGAGTACGAACGTGGGACCAGATTACTGTCGGAAATCTATCATTTAGTCTAAGAAAAGGACAATATATATATATATATATATATATATATATATACAAACGAAAACTTAACGGTACGAGAACTAACGCCGATGCATTCGCAAAAGCGAACGGTTGCGGAAATGCGCGGTTGCTCAGGATGTGGGTTATGGTAGAAGGGTCGCGATCCTTCGCCAAAAAAGTAACGCGAAATCTAGAACGCGAAATCTCAAATATCGGAATCCCAAAATGCTAAATTAGCGGGAACAATTAATTATTGGCTTGTTAAGCCACAGGATCGCACACTCGTGCATCGGGAGCAATGACATTTCGAAGAAAAGCACACATGATCAGGGGATTACTCCCACTTATTTTAACCCAGAAAAGGGGTATGAAAAGCCCAAAAATCCTGTACTCAGGACCCAGTTTCCATCATCCGATCGACGCAGTTGTCGTCATTCGTTCGCCCGGTTACGTTTTTCGTTTAACAAAGTTGTCTTTGTTCGATCGCCCATCATTTTTTTATATCGATCACCGAAGCTATCGTTCATTCTATTGTCCGACTACGATTATTATTTGCAACCAGTGTTCATTTAATTTCATCATCCATCGATAACCATTGTCGAATAGTTACCAGCCGAGCAATATTTTTATTAATTTACCGAAAGCTAAGAAAACATCATTTTTTTGTCCGAACCCCGGGTTTGAAAATCATTGTTTGATTTATTTTGTACCTTTTTCGTGAATTATTTAATTCGAAATAAAACTAATTTTTACCAACGAAATCATCAAAAGTTCTACGAATTATTCCAATATCGACGAAAACCAGCAGTGAAAAACGTAAGCGACATACATTTCATTTTACTCATTATAATCTTTTCTTCGCTACGTTTATCGGGTCCTTTCCAGTGCATGAATTTATTAATTTGTCCTTTCCTAACCCATTCGTCAGTTTTCGTGGAGTAAACCCACCGTCAAACAGACTTTCAATCACCTTTCAAGTCGAAGTGAACAGTTTTGTTACTTTAAATTCTCCGGAAATCGTAAATTCGAATAGGGAGCGATTAGGAATTCCGAAAACACCCTACGACCTTAGAAACGACAGGCATTCCTAGGGCCCTATCCCAAGCCATTTTCCGCAAGGTTAGGCTTAAAAATGGGCTGTTGTTACCGTGATTAATACCGGGCGTGGTAAAGATCGATTCTCATCGTTCCGACCAGAGAGTGTTAATGGAATCGGGGCAACAGTTGCGTAAAAACTTAGCGAAATAAAATCATCGACAGTTTTGACGTAAAAGTATTACAACTTTACGTTGAAGTATTCACACTAAAGCACGTAGGTTACATCCTCAATATAGTTGATAGCTCGATGATATTTGAATTTGACCATCAATATATTGAAAATAAAAACGTCGCACGCTTTTTCGCATTATAACATGGTTACCTGACTTGTTCATATCTGCAGTCTACTTTTCAATCTCGCATGCGGGGTATTATTTAAATTGTAGATTTACAACAATCTAACAAAAACGAAAGATATCGTTCGAAATTAAGAACACATTCATCACTTACGTATTTTTCTATATTTAAAAAACCAGCTATACCCCTCATACTAGTATTCTTTAAACATATTTAAAATGTCTGCTCCTATACAAACTGTATGGAAACTCTGGTATATTGTCTGCCATTTTTACATTGACGAAATTCCAATAGTATTATCCATGTTTCGCGGCAGCCCTTCTTTCCCACACAATTCTATTCACGACAGCGTCGATCCAACACTTCCGTTCCTCCACAAATTCTGTCACGCACATAGTTTATCCTTTACATTTTTTATGTTTACGTGTTTTTCCGTCATGTTTCGTTCATACACATTTCGATTCCGCACATTTATTTCCTCACAAACCGCTTGAATACACTTTGTTTACCGCGCAAACCGTTGCGCCACAGTCTCGAACTAACACATCCGGTCACCCACCTATCCGATTGTACGCACTCTTATTTCTTCACATTTTTAACAAACACTCGCTTTTTCCACAACATTTCGATCGTACACATTTCGATTATGCACATTGCTTGCCATACAGACTTGATTGTCCACGCCCAGTTTACTACACAAGCTGTTTGTCCACAGGCTCGTTGCTACGCATTTGTATTCACCACATTCTTTCCATCACAAAGTTTTCCAACACATTTCGATCGTACACATTACGGCTGTCGGTACATCGCATGAAGATATCACGGGCGGATAAGGTAGAGCGCTGTGCAGTTTGGATCGTAGGCAGAGGTTCTCACGGGATTCTATGAGTATAGGCTAGCGTAATTCGTTACAACGCACTCACACGAGATGGTTTCATTTTTACGCATACTACCATGCGTCAGCACATGCCTCCGAGTAAAATCGATGCAAATTCGGCTTCCAGTACTTTCGGACACCGATAGAAAAAAATAAATAAAAAAAATATCACGCCAATCTTTGGTCATCCGTGCATATTAACTGAGGGAATTTCCAATTTTGTTTCGGACAAAATAGTGAGAAAAAAAACTACATTTTGTGTAATTAGTATCCGCCGATTTTTTTACGAAAACCACGGCATGAGATTGCCAATACGAATTTTTCATGAAAAATATACATAAATATATCGGAGTTTTGGTCTGAAGACACACCCCACCCCCCCGCCCCGGCGGTAAGTGGATTCAACAAACGATAAATGACACAAATCACCGATAGTAATCGGTGATTTGTGTCATTTATGTGTTTATTTATTCTACACGGCATTTACGCGATCCTTCCTTCCAATGTTGCTTCAACTGTCGGTGACCCCAGTAGGGGTCACCGACAGTTAAAGCAAAATTGGAAGGAAGGATGGCGTAAATACCGTATAGAATAAAGAAGTTTGAGGTTTAGGGGAAAAGTACAATAATAAACGAGTACATATTTATCAAATTAACAGCATTTACTTATTTTTAATTC